>BPLR01000527.1:0-18771 GCA_021605095.1 Caerostris extrusa | reverse complement strand
ACGCTCTACGATCTATTAGACCAGGCCTACGGTTTAAGGATTCCGAACCACTATAACCATCCATGGCACCACCGGGACTCGAACCCGAAACCTGGTACCGCGCATAAAAGCGCTAGTCACTCGGGCATTCAGGCCCCTTACCTCTACAATTGTTAATGCTAAAAACGTGTTCTACTTAAAAATTGCTTTCAACCGAGTTTCTAAATACTACATTAAAATGCGTAAACTGGCTATTAATCAACATATATTTGTGAGAAAATATTTTTAAATATAAATGTCAAAACATTAAATCAATAAAAATCATTTACTTTTTCACTTTTGCCGCTTGGTTACGACAGAAATGTTACCGAATAGCAAAACATTACATTTATGAAATACATGCATCAAATTATTTATTTGTATTGTTTATTATATTACATTATGTTATTTATTTTATTGTGAGTAAAGAAATAATATATGCATGCATATTCTCCACTGACAAAGGATCTGAGCTTTTGGTCTGCAATAAAATAGAAAAAAAATTGAATAAAGTATTTTCTTATATATAAATGAATACTTTTTTTTTTTTTATTAAACAAAAGTTGGACTATTCTTCCTGTTTTTACCTTTTCTTTAAATCTATAAAATCTTAAAATTACGAATCATATATTTTCAAAATAAAATGGGCATATGATGAGTGTGGTGGAAAGAAAAACAACGGCTAGCGGGCCTGATGTATAGATGTGAAATAATTGAATGTGGTGAGGTTATACATAAAGAGCACAAGACATGAACACAAATCAAAGGAAAACTAATAAAAAAAGCTCGACCATTCTGTCACCAAAAGCTACTATATATACATATATATATATGAGGAGGGGGCTTTAATTAATTTTCGATGGATTTTTGTTTAACTTACCGCGACCAACTCAAAGCTAGAACATGTAACTTGCGTCTTTTGCTAGTATGTTGTATCTTTGCTCTACACCAGGGGTCGGCAACCTTTTGAGTCGGAAGAGTCAAAAATTACAATTTACAAAATTTCAAAGTTTTTAAAGAGCCACAAAATTTTTTCTTGACAACAATAAATTGTACTCGCAAAAATAAAGTTTTTGATAAAAAAAAACGAATCTATTTATTCATAAGAAAAAATATCTACTTATTCATATAGTTGTTGTCATATAGTTGTTGCTGCCCCTTTATTTTTCCTGTTATACTTCTGGCTCCATCAGTTGCTATGTTGTAGTTAGATATCTTATTTGGAAAAAGATATGTATAATATGTATTTTAAAATATAATACTTATTATGTTACCTACCTTTACTTCGGTTATTTTATTATTATATATATATATATATATATGTACATACATAACTTTGAGAAGATAATTAGCTTCTAACTCTTTTAATTCAAACAATAAACTATATGTCACAGCCAAAGCACTGATGAAGACGCCAAATTGTCTTGTGTCGAAAGCGAATTAAAACCCACATAGAAAACATCCGACGAAGGCGCGTCATTCGAGTAGCTTCCGATGGACTGACGAACGCGTGTCACGGGGGAAAGGGGGGGGGTGCGGTGAAAAGCAGGCTACAAAGTGGCTGAGAGATAGAATCGGTGCCTAATCCTCGTTAATCGATTCAGAACAATTTTAAATGTTTTTTTGATAAAATAAATAATATTTGCGTATGGTACTAAAGAGCCGCAGCTTCACATCCAAAGAGCCGCATGTGGCTCGAGCCTGCTGCCGACGCCTGCTCTACACTATCAGATAATGAATATATACAAACATTTAGTTTTAAATCTGTGTAAAATAACTCTTGATGCATAGAATCGGATTTATTTCTTTTTAAAAGCGAAAGATTTTGCGCACTTTCATACTTGATAGTATGAATTAAATGTCTGTAATGTCAAAAAATAATGTTATATGCATTCTAATCTGTAAGTTAAACTTTTTTTGAAAATGCAAATTAAAATGGTTAATTCATTAAAAAATTATATTATAAATATTTCCTTAACTAAAAGTATAAAAGTTGAAATAAATATGAAGAAAACAACCAAGTAAGACATTAAATCCTGAAACATTAAAAAAAACTGCAGTTTAAATAAGTAACAAAAATCGAGAACTCTAATATGAATATGAATAGAATCAATTTATCATGATATTTCTCCGAAATGTGTTTTAAAAAAGCAGCTTAAAAATATTTTATTATTAATTTATTTTCAAAAAAAATGGCAAAGTACGAAAAATTCTTTCTTGAATTAAAAACTCATCACATTCATCAATTATTTTTTTTTTTTCATGCAACATTTTCCATTTATATGATGAGCAAGTTACAATAAATCTTATTTTGTCTGTCTATTTATTTGTATACTACATTTAGAAAATGTTAAATAACAATTGATTTAACATTGTTCGAACCGATTACTTTTTTTTTTATGAAATAGAAGAAGGTATTTAGTATTTCACTTTTTATACACGTAAATTCTGACAATATTAGAAAGAAGTAAATTTTATTGCGATGAAAATTTTTACCTAATTGAAAAGAAACTTTATTAGACGCGCATTAAAAAAAAGAATGATGATGATGAAGCTAGTGATAAATGCAAATAATTTGTTTTTAAAGGTGAAGAATTAAATCAATTTTCAAAGAGATTACAATTTGCGGTAAATTGCGGATTTCAATAACTTCTATTTATAAACAGGGAAAAAATCTATTTATAAAGAATAACTATGTAGAATAATGTAATCATTCGTTTTAGATTTTTCCTTGTTTACTAGCAAATTAAATATTTAATTTTGGTAACTATCTCTGAAAGACGTATTCTACTTATGTTAGTCATGACAGCTCATCTTCGTAAGATGAGGAAAAAGACGTTGCTTTCCGGGAGGATTTTTATGGGTAATTGCCCCACCATAAATATCCTCCTCTTCTGCTATGGGAGAAAACTCTTTGACTATGAATGTGAGACGTCTGTCACAATAGTCATGAATATCCTCCTTTTAGATAATCTCTATTATTGTGTATAAAAAAATGTCTTTTTTAAAATATATTTTTTTTTGATGTCATTACCCTTCCTTTTAGATTGTTGTAGATTTTTGGTTTGTCTCACTACTGTCATTTTATGCAAATTTTCAGCTAATTTAACCGGTCCCTACCGTAAACTTGGATTCCGAACCACTCATAAACATCCATGCTACCGCCAGGACTGTACTGACTAAACCATGGATATCAATGACTGACCAGGACTAAAACATGTGATATCAATGGCCAATTGACCATCAAAGCGCAGTACCCCTAGGAGTAACATTTTAGGGTACCTATATCCTTTTTTCCTGTATACTTGTGTCAAAGGAAGGACTTTCTGATTTACATATTTATTTTATTGATTCTCAGTTGTTTTGTTTTTTTTTGCTCCAATGCAGCTGGCAAACACTTAGACAGCTGGGTCTTGGATGCCTTAAGGCAAGCGCTGCACAGACGTTACTCACTTTGCATTACCCAGGGGCGTGTAACTTGAAAATACTGACGCGGAGTAACAATGCCCCGCAACGCTCTTATTAGGACCGGGACCTACGGCTTAAAGTGGATTACGAACCACTACAAAGAACCATGGCACCGCCGGACTCGAACCCGAAACCTGTGGTACAGAGCGCCAGAGCGCTAGCCACTCGGCCATTCAGGTCCTTTGATTCTCAGTATAGGCACATGAATTTTCTGTTTGATAATGCTTGTTGGATTGAGCATAGCCAAAATCATTTGCCACTGTAATCAAAAGAGGTGTGACAGATTCTGGAGCACTGCTTCCATAATGGGCCACTAATTTTTTAAGGAAGATTTATGATAATAAATCATGCTTTGGAAAACTTTTGTTTGTAAAAGCGGGGTTTTTTACTCATTTCAGCGTACTTTTCTCTTTCAAAAAGGGTGGAATGATTGCCAATTGGATGGTGCTTTGCCCGTTAGTGCTGCAGGTTCGATTCGTGGCAGTAGCATAGATGTTTGTAAGTCGTTTGGAATCTACGTTAAACTGTAGGTCTCTGTCTAATTAATTAGCTTAAAGTGTCCAAAAATGACCGTAGAGCGACAAACCAAACCTTCAAAAAGAAATGCTAATTTCAGTGATGATGGTTGGTAACTAGGGATTGCAATAACGGAACAAAAGGTTCAATACCGGTATTCGGTATTTTTTAGATCTTAATACCGGGATACCGGTTTTAATACCGGTAGTAGAAATTTTAGAAAAAGAAGAAAACACAGGTTTTTTTTTTTTTTTTATTAGAGTAATGTAAATATCACAAACAAATTTGTGACTTGTAAGTTATAACAGTATATATAAATCTCAAAAAAGTAAAGGAACATCTTATTTATTTAAATCACAAAAAAAGTGTAAATGTCACTATTCAGTCTGTGGTACTATTAATAATTTTGAAAAGTGATCTTAAAACATAATGCATCAATTGTACTATCATTAAGCCTGGAATGTAATTTTGTGCAAAAATTACCAGCTGTCAAAAGCTCTTTCACCATCTATTCTACTTAGTGGTACTGTTAGCAATGCATGATATACTTATTCCAAGTATTTACCTCTAAATCCTCATCTTTAAATAAATCTATTTCTCGTCGGATTGTTTTGGATATAGCTGATCTGTATTGTATTTTGGTTTGCTGAATTTTTTTAGTTATCGCCAATTCTAATTTTTGTTCAAGAGACAATTCCTTTTCACTATCGACACTATTCCTTTTCACTATTATTCCTTTTCTTTTCCTATCACTATTCCTTTTCATTGATATATTGTCATCATAATCTTCGATAACTGTACCGAATAACAGATAGGAATAATAATTTCACAGATAAGGATTCTTTTACAGATAAGAATTCTTAATTTCTAGTAATACCGAAAAATCGGTATTTAAACTCGTGAATACCGGTATTACAAAATTGTACAAATGGCTCAAAATACCGGTATTCGGTATTGCAATCCCTAATGGTAACGTCTTGTCACCTTCATCCTCTGACTGAAGTGACACCTGGTTTTCTAGTCACTAGAATAAGTCTGAATTTGATTCTTCATGAAAGAAGGGTTACCGTTGCTTAAACCAAATTTTGATGTCTTAGTGCCACAATTAATCGGAACTATCCCCCTTAAGGCTCGTTCTCACCGAGGCGAGAGGCGTTGAAGATTCACGCGGCAGGCAAGAAAATATTTTCGATCCCTTCACAGCGAAACGTCAGAAATAGCATTACGCCTAGTGAAGTTCCACTTCGAGTTGAAAGTGGGTCGACTCGAAGCGGTGCATTTCAAACCGATTTCAATCGAACGTGGTGAGGCTTGTGATTGGTCAACGCTCCTCGCTTAAACGCCTCAAGCCTCGGTGGGAACGAGCCTTTAAAGGTAACCTTCTCTCCACCTGAAAGGAAGATCCGATTTCGATACACCTGTTAATGTTTTTATATTTTCAAATTTCTACTGTTGTTATTCTGATGATTCTACTAGACTACCAGTGTAACAAAATCAGGAATTATCCATATATATTTCTAAATAGTGATAAGTATATTAGACTAGCGCTCTGTTGCCCACTGCCACAGAGTTCGGGTCTCGGCGATGCTATGGATGCTTTTAATGATTCGGAATCCACTTTAATCCCTAGATACCGGTCTAATATGACTACAATTACTACTACACCACATCACATCAGTGTGCCTAGAGCTGAGTGGTGGTGGGTGAGAAGTCTGATTGGGCTCTGTGACGCTCTACGGTCGTATGAGACCGGGACCTACGACTTAAAGTGGATTCGAACCACTACAAACATTCATGGCGCCGCCGGGACTCATGAACCCAAAACCTGTGGCACTGTGGCCAGAGTGCTAGACACTCGACCATTCAGACCCTAGGTCTAACATGAATGTTGAGTGTTGGGCGCTGACTACCCAACTCCGTAAAAAACATCCTTTGTCTCTAAATCCCAGACGACCATGGCCCACCATGGGCTGTTGCGCCAGTGAAAAATAAAGATAAGGTATATTCATTCCAACTTGTAATGATGCCAAGACAAGACTCAAACTTGGTGTTTAGGCAGGATATACTTTTTATTTTCGTATCTAGACAAGTTTTAGTGTTATTCAAATCCTTCTATTAGATCACACTCTCCCTATATATATTTTGTTCAAATTTTCAATCGTTCATAAAATACTTTTTAGTCATCCACTCGAATTCAAATACATTTTTTTGAACTTGTAGTGGAGGACACTTGATGTTAATACAATTTTTTCAAATATTAATTCAGTAATTAAATTTAATTAATTCATTTAGTTTTTTAGACTTAAATTGCGTATACCTACCAATAGATGGCGCCCGATAAACATAAAAAAATGAATGAAAATTATTTATAAAGGACTTTCTGCAATATAATGAAAAAAAAAATAAGAATAGACTTAACAGGGAAGACTTAAATTTTTTTTTTTTTTTATGTTACTTGTTTTACTTTTGAAATGGCAAGGTAAGAAAGTCCTCTGCTCACCTGCACCCTGACTTCGGGCAAGTTGACCTTGACGGCTAGCTCCTCCCTGCTGTAGACGTCCGGGTAGTGGGAGCGCTCGAAGGCCCTCTCCAACTCGTGCAGCTGGTAGGTGGTGAAGGTGGTCCTGTTTCTGCGGTGCTTCTTGCGGAGGCTGGTGGGACGGTCGCCCGAGCAGAAGCTGTCGATGTGGGAGCCTGGAGGCTCCTGCTTGTCTGAAGAGTCTCCGCGCAACCAGTCCTCCCGCAGGGGCGCTCGCCAGATTCTCGGGAACTGAAAACAATAGACAGACATTTAAGGGTGTTGTTCACCAGATTAACAGAAATTTAATAGAAAATTCTATTTTAAAAGGACCTGAGCAACCTGGTAGAAAGTTCGTAAGGCTTTCGACCAAGAGCAGTTGGGTTCGAAACCGGACGATCGAAGCCAACTGGAAGCTCCATTGGTAACGTATGCAGGTAATCTAAAAGATGGATCGTTGATTTTTCTTGAATTGGCAATGGTTTTCTGCATTTGGCTTGAAAATTTTTTCAGAAGGCAGGCAATAACTTAACTCTTTTTAGTCTGTGGAATTCGAGATCCCATGCTATATTTAAACAAAAACAACCAAGTTAAAAATTTAACCCCACGTGCCTTTTGGATAGTGTTCTATGTTTATAATCTAAGGAAACCGGAGTCGAAATCCAACACCGAAAGGAAGCTCAATGTTTTTCTGAGGTGGACCCAATTAATTAATTAATTCGCAGGCCAGAAAGTTCTTCCATTGAATCGAGGAGGAGAATTGTTGTATCCTTCAGATGCTATCCCTTAGGGTATTCGTTCAAAATTATGGTTTGTGATGCCATAATCCGAGTTAGTGGACATATGCTAAACAACAAAATGGATTTAATGTTATAGCAAATAGCTTAGTTGTCAATTTAAATGCATTATAACTTTAGAAACATATTCTAAATGGTTTTGTTAAATGCCACTTAGTTTACCTAGTGACTTTTGAATTGCTTGCTCTCCAGCAGTGGCTAGAAAAATACAATTAAGAATGACATTCGCTAAAATATGTACAAGACATTTGCTGTTCAAGATTTCACAAACAACCGGAGGAATCCTAGACTATAATTTGATGAAAATAAATCTAAAATACTGAATCTGCCATCAATACAAAACAAGAATCTGCCATTTGTTGGTAAGAATCCCAAAGCAGGTATTCTTAAGAACTAATATATTTCTACGGACGATGTCTCATCACATCTTTCTAGAAGCTGGGAGACTCAAACATGTCCTTCACAGTAGAGTCTCGATAAACGTAGTTCCACTTAATTTGAAGAGACACAGATGGGTTTTGGTTTTCTTTCTTCTCCTTCTACTACGCTTTTTTAAAACTTTTTTAACGGCTGTGAAGTTGGAGTTATCTCTTTCTTCGCCTGATTTGGCTAATTGATTTTTGTTTCTGATAATTGTGGCTGCGCTCTATTCCTGACAGATAAACTTATTCAACTAGTTGAAAGAAACAAAAATCCTTATCCTTTCCCAGCACGCCACAATACACAGGATTTCTTCTGGAGAGAAATTCCGTTTACAACGAAATCTCTTGCATTCAAAAACTCACATAGTTACTGAATTGAAGCAGTGCGGGAAAAGTGTAACGACAGAAACAACAACATATTTTTAGATAAAAACTGTTTCCGAATGTTATATACTTCGACATAAGATCATTCTCCGCTAGAAAAGCTGATTCAATTGCAGCCATCCCTGGGGTGTGACCAGAATTTTGTTAACCTCATTTTAGAATACCACCAAGGGTGGAATCAGCAAAGTTCCTATTCTCCATTACTCCTCATTGAGCCAAATATTTTTAGAAATTCAGCACATATATATTATATAAGAGTATATGGATTTTAAGTGATTTCCTTTATTTATTTCTGACTTTATTTATTTCTGAAAATTCAGTCTGTGTTACCTATAGATTTAGAGTCATCTGTGAAAATGATAATTGTGGAATTATAGTTAAAGTGGTTAATTATGCGGAATTTGAGATCAATGTCTAAATTTACTGAATGTACCGTCAAAATTTTGTTTTTCCCTCGTAGTCATTTGGATTATTTGAGTCCTCTATTGTAAACATTTTCCACTTGATTATTTGAATGAAAATATAATATTATATTTCACTGTCTAATATAAAGGTGGCATTCCCGTAACCACTTGAAAGAATGAACTTAGAGTTGTACTACTACTGTGTCCAAAAAGTAAGACCGATTTTCATTTTAAAATTCCCGGGGCTTATGTAATTTCAATTTTTTTTTTTTTTAGGTTGTTGGCACTGTCCTTGACATCTGTGTGAAATTTGACGTCCAAAATATTCCTTAGTGCATAGTTACGCTTGGCTTTGTCAGACGCTAAAACTGATTCCGGCGACTTTTGAAATGTCTGAATTCATTGAGCAAAAAACTTGCAGTAAATTTTGTTTGCGGAAACGTATAGAATGTTGCAGAAGTCATTTGGTGAGCATTCCCCAAAGAAATGTTTTGGACGTGGTATTAACAGTTCAAAGAAGGCAGAGAACGCGTTGTAGACGAAGAGCCCTCTGGTCGACCAATCAATTCAACCGACAAAGCTCACATCCAAAACTTGCAAACTTTGGTACTTGCAAACAGATCTACAATTAGAGACCTTGCTGAGGATGTTGGAATTTCAAAGGATTGTTCAATTCCATTCTTGGGCCTCAAACGTGCCAAATCTCGATTGGTACCGAAAACACAAAAATGCGCCAGCTCACACTGCATTGATTCTTCGTGACTTTTTCGCCAAAAATGAAACCCATATCGTTCCACAACCATCGTATTCACACCATGCGACTGGCTATTTCTAAAGACCACTCAAAGACCAAAAAGACATCTCACACCGTTTTGAGTCGATTGAAGAGATTCAACTTGAATCGGCGCTCGCTTTGAAGGCCATCCTTGCAGATGACTTTTTAGCATGCATTGAGGATTGGAAAAAAAGTTTGCATAAGTGCATTGTGTCTGGAGGGGATTACTTTGAAGGCGATGAAATAAATTTGGAAGAATAAATAAAGAGTTTTTGAAAAAAAAAATAATCGGTCTTACTTTTTGGGCACACGTATATACGTATTCTTGTTTGTCTAACTGTCGGATTGATTACCCATGTTGCTGCTCCACGCAAGTCATGCGCTCTATAAATGTTTTGTAGAGTAATTTTCTCTGCTCTTTATTGATTCCTTACTTGTTGCCGGCAATTCTGTAGAGACAATTGAGCTTTTTCATTGGTTAAATGTTATTTAAAATGCGCAAACCAATTAAACTTTTCGTCTAATATAACACCTAAATATTTGAGGGTCTTCTATCTCTGTATTGGTTTATCATTGCAGTAAATCCTTCGACTAATTTTTAAGTTATCGAATAGAATAGAATTATTTTTTTTTCCACTAAGCAGTAAGGTGTTTTACTCTCCATATTTTGAAGATATACAGGAACTAAAATAAATAACAGAATAGTTAATTAAAAAGTTAAAGTAAAAGAATTGAAGTTTATGTATTTATTTTTTTTTCAAACTTGATATTCTGTTACAATAAAGGTAAAAATATAATCTGTAATAATACTAACTTGATTTTCCTACAGTGTGATACAAATTGTAAATGAAATTGAAAGGTGTGTTTGCGGCTTAGTGATAAAAATATTTCAGGAAAGGAAAAAAAAAAAACGTAATGAATAATTTTGATTCAACCAGCAGTACAAAATTTTCATAACATCATAATTGTTAATATTATAATTACTACTTTTAAAGAAAACTAAAATAAAAATATTAAGTTTTTACGATAAAATTTTTCCTTTTTTTTTCTTTGTTAAATTCATATCTTCTAGAATAACAATTTTCGATCTTCATGTTAGTAAATTTTTTTTTTTTTCTTATGCCACTTGGTAGACAGCAACATCTAGACCAGGGAGGGGCAAACTATGGCCCGCGGGCCAACTCCGGTTTCTATCTGGCCCGCGGATAGAATTTTAATTTGCAGATCCGAGGCAAATTAAAAGAAATATATATTTATATATTATATATCCATCTTCTTTTCTACTTTGATTAAATATTATTTTTTTTCTTTCTTTGAGGATCTTTTTACTTTCTCTAATTTTGTTACAAAACATAAATCGACGGAAATAGCAAGCACGGACAGCTTTCAATCGGTTAAGTGTCAAAAGCGGAATTTCTTTGTTAGTTATAGCTGCAGATTGGCGCCAACAAGTTAGAGTTTTACAGATCATTATCGAAAGTAAGTTTCCCAAATTTAATATCTCACGCCCAGAAAATAAGTTATATGTTTGCTTCATTTTATATAGGTGAACAAGTGTTTCAACTATGAACCTTAGAAAGAATTATTTCAGTAGACTGACAGATGAGCATTTAGCCACGTTCCTTAGAATCAGTACATCTCACTTCGAACCTTAATATAAGGAACTTTAAAAAATAAAATCGCAATTTTATTCATCTCATTAAACATTTAAATTGTAATACTTGCATATTATTTTTAAAATTTCAGAAAAATTTATCTTTGCCCGCCAAACTTTTTTTTTTTTTTTTTCGATTTTTAGCACGCGACCGACAAAGTTTGTCCATCCCTGATCTAGACTAAGTCCAAGAACCCCTGTGGTCTCATGGTAGGAGGGAAAGGGGGTGGGCAGCTTCTGTTGGGGTGGAGCACCCGTAGGCAGAAATCTGACTTCTGCTCCGTATCGCTGAAGAAGGAAGGGAGTGACTTCCGGGAGGACTTTTTAGGGGGACTACCCCACATTTGCGTATCGTATAAGAGAAAACGCGGAAAGCTTGCACCAGGTAGTCTGACTCGCGAGGCAAGATGCTGAAAACGGCATCAAGACTCCTCGTTTCTTGTAACGGTGACTCTCAAAGTGACCAGTGTATTGAACCTTTGCCCTAAAGCTCTCCAGCGACGCACGTTACCATTGAGCCATAAATCGGGCTGATTAATTTGTCAGTGATAATAGGATTCACGTTAAAAAAATTTGAAAATTTGCTTAAAAAATGCAAATTAAATATTTTTTTTCTCTTAAAATCAAATTAAAAAAAGCTTGATAGAATTTTAAAGGTATTGGAAAATTTTATTTCGAAGCACTCTCTATAAAAAATGTATTTGCTCCCCCTCAAAAAATAATAATGCAAGTAATTTGTTAAAATGATATACATTGTATTTCAAACAAAACAAGAGTCTGACAAATTGTTGGAATATATACGTTTTATAAAAATATGAAATTTAGCACATATGTTAAATGAGTTGATAGTAACATTAAGTAAAAAATATCATGTAATAGAGAGTTTTTGCATACCGTATTTTGGACGTCCGTTAGCTTTTTCACTAACGCGCATGCTCATAAGAAATTGCGCATGCGTATCTGTAATAATGTTTCCTATGAGCATGCGCGTTAGGGAGAAAAAGCTAACGGACGTCCAAAATACGGTATGCAAAAACTCTATCCCAAAAAGTTTTCCTTATGATTAAATTTTAGTTTCAGTTCTTAGTTAAAAAATTTTTTTATTACGATTTGTGTAAAATAACCTGAATTACTTTGTAAATAAATAGTATTGTGAAATTAACTGTCTATTTCTTTTTAACTGCTATCGGTTTTTAGTTGGTGCTGTATTTTTTATATGTCCGATAAGCAAGAAAGATGAGTATTGTAAGAGTTAAAGGATAGGGAGGAATCGATTATTTTGATGATTTATGGATGAACAGAGATAATAGGATATTCATTGATAAGTTACTGAAATATCGTTCAGTTGCCTATTGAAAGAGTAATACGTTTTGTAAATAAAATATTGTAAGAGATATAAGTAGAATTTTAAACTTTAATTTTTAAAAATGGAAGTATAATTCTTTTTAAATAAGAAAAGCTAACATAAAAAGATTCTATTTGTTTTTATAATTAAACACATTTGTAAAGTCATGCGTTTATAACATATTTACTGATTAAGTGCCTAAACTAACGGATACCTTTTGTATAATTGTAAGTTTAATTGGATTTACCAATTCAATTTTAATTTTAAATTTTTCTTATTAAAGATTACCGAAACTTTTACTTTAAGGAAACATTGCAATACAATTATGTACGATATTGTATTGTAATGTTAATTACTTAATTAGAAAATATCTAATTAAGTATCATATATATAGAAGCATGTGAGATTCTGCTCTCATGAGCGCGCGCATGTGTGCTCATGTGATCCTATATATAGAAGCTCGTGGATTTTCGATTTCAATTTTAAGTAAAAATCAAATTTTAAATTACTACTCCTGAAAAAAAATGTGAATCAATGCATTTCAAAATCAACTACTACTTGAATTACTACTAAATAGAACTACTACTTGAATTTTAATTGTATATAAAAGCAGCATTTGAGAGCTAATCCCTTTACTAAGACGTTTTTTTGTTCTAATGCAAACACTTAGACAATTGACTTAGATGCCTTAAGGCAAGCGCTACACCGACATTACTCATTTAGCACTACCCATGAGGTGCGTGCAGCTTGAATGTATGTCACGGAGTAACAATACCCCCACAAC
The DNA here is from genome assembly GCA_021605095.1 of Caerostris extrusa. Taxonomy (NCBI): domain Eukaryota; kingdom Metazoa; phylum Arthropoda; class Arachnida; order Araneae; family Araneidae; genus Caerostris; species Caerostris extrusa. The sequence goes on along the minus strand of BPLR01000527.1, from coordinate 5,686 downwards.
GCTCCTGTTAGATCGGAAGCAACGGTTTAAAGTCGATTCCTAACCCCTACAAATATTCATGGCACCGTCGGGATTCGAACTGGAAACCTGTGGTATTCAGGCCCCCAGTCAGCCATTCAGGCCCCCTTATTGAGACGTAAAAACGTAGAAAGGTTTCACTAGAATGCAAATTCAATTTCTAAAACCCATTCTTCGCAGTGAAGAAAATTATACAAATCCGATGCAACACTTAAAAAAAAAAAAATGAAACAGATAGAAAGATTTTTAATGGTTCTAATTAAAACATCGTTTTCGACTTACAATTTTAATTCGTTTCAACAACGTTTCGCACCCTATAAATATCTAAGACACTGGATGCCAACTGTAAAAGGAATTGACATTAATTGAAAACACTTTTAAAAGATTTTTTTATTAAAATTAAAACACAATGGGGTTGTTGTGCCATTGAAGAAGAAGTATGATTTGAGAAGAAGAATTTTAGGCTTTTGTCAGAAATTTCAGAATCGCTTTATAATATGTTTATATTTTCTAAATAAATGCGCGCAAGTAAAAGAAGCCAAGCGGCAATACAGCGCCAACTGTAGTAGGAAAACGAAGGGACATATTTGCTTCCAACTTTCTGCTCGCTTAGAATAGGGACACGCGTTTTATTTTATTACTAGTCTATATCTGAAAGGATTAAGGACGTATACAGACTATACAGGAAGCATTCCTCACAAAATTGGTTTCCCAGAGGCATCAATACTTCTAAACAAATTGGGAACACATGCTAAAACACTTACGATTACCAAGTACTGGCATTTGCTAATAGTTTATCAAATCTATTTTATTGTATGACCAATCCACAGTGTCCTGCAGCGCGGGACAGACATCCCATGAATAATCTACTCGTGGATGGAGGAGATACTTGAGGAGCACTTGATAGTTTATGTATAGTGAATGCTATTTTCATCGCTTTGTTTATATAAACTGATTGAGTTTATGAAAAGTTCATCGTTAATTTTTTTTATAATTTTCCTCATATACAGTGGGCCACAAAATTGTGTACACACCTTAGAAACTTAGAGACTTTTGCAATTACAAATTAAATATTGCTTTAAGATGATTGATTTTTTTACCTTATATACTTTAGTCTATGCTTTACCGTACTATACTTATAAAATTGTTACGTGTTTATTTATTTTTTACGAAAAAAATAAAAAAGATCTGAGACGAGAGGAAAAAAACAACACCACAAAAATAAGTATACACCTTTTATTAATTTCCATTTAACGTGCAAATTAATATTTTGTTACATAACCTTTTTGCTTGAATTACAGCTTGCAATCTTCTGGACATAGATTCCACTAGAGTTTTAATGGTTTCAACAGAAATTTTAGCCCATTCTTCTCTCAAAACCTTCTTGAGAACTTCCTTGCTTGTGATTTCGTGCTCATGGACAGCTTTCTCTAATTGCGACCACAAATTTTCGATGACGTTTAGGTCTGGAGACTGGGCTGGAGTGTGTAATTGCTTCTTGCAATGGTACAGCAAGTATAACTGCACAATCTTCGCTGTATGCTTGGGGTCATTGTCCTGCTGGAATATGAAGCTTGACCCAAGCCCCAACTTACTGGCACTTTTTTTCAAGTTATCTTTTAAAATTCCCAAATATACATGTTTGTCCATAATACCATCAATAAAAGCAAGCTCTCCAACTCCTCCAGCCGACATACAACCCCAAACGAGGACAGATGCACCTCCGAACTTGACTGTCTTAATGGTGTTTTTAGGTGCCAGTGCTTTCCCAGCTTCTCTCCATATTTTAAATCGTCCATCGCTTCCGTAAAGATTAAACTTACTTTCATCAGAAAATATTACAGTGTTCCAGAAAGAAATAGGCTTTAAACGATGTTCTTTGGTGAAAATCACTCTCTTTTTGTCTATTCACATACTTGATGAGTGGCTTTCGTATTGGTGTACGGCCATGAAACCCATATTGGTGAAGGGTTCGTCGAATTGTTTCAACTGATATCTTTTTTCCCGATTGTAGAGGACATCGATCCATAAAGCTAGTTTAGAGGCACTCACCCTCGGATCTTTCTTTACTGAGTGAATGGCCTTCCTCTTCGCTGTAGTACTCAGTATTTCTTTACGTTCTCTTCCAGGAATATTGGCCACAGATCCAGTTTTTTATACTTCTGTAGTATTTTTTGGAGACAAACCATCAGTTACACCAATCAACGAAGCGATTTCTTTTGCCCTCTTTCTACCATTTTACAACCAATAAAAGCTCAGATTCGGTAGTTTCTCTACGAGAGCTCATTTTTACGATTTTTAATGAGAAAAAATACTATTTAAAATCGTTGAAGTGCAATAGCACGTGTTATAAAGCAGCAGCTACTCCTGATACTCTTTAAAGAAAATTTGAAACTAAAAAAGTGGTGGCATAATTTACAAATATAAGAAGTGTATACTCAATTTTGTAGCATGGTTTTCTGTCTTTTCTTCGAATCGCTTAACTTTTTTCGTAATAAATAAGTTAACTATAGAATTGTGTTATTATAGGATGGTAAAGCAGAGGTTAAAGTATCTAAGATAAAAAAATTTATCTATTTAAATCAATATTTAATTTGTAATTGGAAGAAGTCTAAAAGTTTTAGAGGTGTATACTCAATTTTGTGGCTCACTGTGAATGTCCGTATGGTTTCAATTCATTAAATATTCACAAATGCTTGACTAATGATTGAAAAAATGAGATTTAAAAATGTCTATGTTTCGACGAAATATTCTTGATTTAATATAGTTATATATTTTTGTAAAATGAATAATAGATACCTTAACAACACATGATTCAAGTAAACAACAACAATCACATTAAAAATCAATTTGATTCCTATGTGTTCGAAATCTTCCTTAACGCTTATTAATGAGGGGACGGATTTAGCTTTTGAGAAGCATTTTAAGCAGAATTGCGAGGGGTCTAAATCATTCAGCAGTCGAACTGGAAATAAATTAAATTCCGTCGTATCGACTGTCTCAACAAACTCGAAAACAAATCGAGAACTTGATGCAGTTTGTTTCGATCCGTTTTCGAATAAGTTGGCCGTTCTTTTCGAATGAATATTTATTATTTTACTGTTTCAGCCACTTCACAGAACACGGGGTTCGAGGCGAATCTTGAATATCTATCCTTTGTCCTGTTTCTGGAAAGGATAATTCGTTTCCTTCTTTCGGTCCAATTGTGCTTTATTAGAGACAAGCTTGAAATCATCTACATGATCCACCCTATGAATCTTACAGCGTTCTTTTAAACAGAAAAATACGTCTGAGTAAATACCTGATATCGATTCTTCATTGTTGTAACTTGTTCTGTTTTAGTACTACAGTCTTAATTTTTATGTGTACTTTCTTTGTTAGTTATGCGAATGCAATCGATTTCAGTAGCTTCAAAGCATGGATGATGCATGAGGCTGCATTATTTAACAATGCATGTTAGCTAAAAATTCTTTCGTATTTTCGTTTGAATTGATATATCCATTTACATAATAAATTCATGTATTGTTTTCAAACTATTTTCAATGTTTTTTACTTTTAATACTTTTAATAATAATAAAAATATAATCAAATTAAATGTTCTATTGCATGATTACATAACAAGATTCATTACTATAATATATTCAGGCACGATACAACTGGGACGATCTTTCATTGTTATCTTTTCATCTATTATTTTACATAAAAATATTCTATTATAATTAGGAATCAATCGTGCATATACATACAAACAACAGTACAAGTATCAGCCACACATATTCTTGTTTATTCTTTTAATTGTATTAAAATAAAAGACTCCATTCCTTTTCCTTCTTAACATGCGATATGACGTCCCTTTTGGCTAACGCCTGGCCTTTGGTACGGCAGGCTTTACATTCGAAACCTGGCTGGTGGCATGCGTGTTTGTGGTGGTTCGAAATGCACTTTAAACTGTGGTGCCGGTCTACTAAAATGTGCGAAAAAAAAAGAACCGTAGAGCGACAAACCAAGCCAAACCCCCTTTTAAGACGATGATTGTCGAAGTTTGATTGCTTGAAAAAGTTATTAAAGCACTTGAAATGAAGATATCGTGTGGTTTCAACTCATTAAATATTTAACTTGCCTGATAGAAAAAAAAATGTCAAAAATTCTCGTAAATGAATATTCATTTCAATAGAGGTATATCGTTTTTGTAAAATCAATAACAGATTCGTTAATACATAATTCAAGTATTTAAAACAACAATCACTAAAAAATCAATTTGATTCTCATGTGTTCGAGAAATCTTCACTAGCACTTATTGATGAGGACGGATTTAACTTTTCTGAGAACACTTTAAAAGCGAAAACTGCGAGGCTCTAAATCATTCACCAGTCGAACTGGAAATAATAATTACATTCCGTCGTATCGACTGTCTCGACAAACTGGAAAACAAATCGAGAACTGATGTAGTTTGTTTCGATCCGTTTTCGAATAAGTTTCTGTTCTTTTTCGAATGAATATTTATTATTTTTATTGTTTCGGTCACTTCACCAGAACATGGGGGTTCGAGCGAAATCTTCGAATATATATCATTTATCCCTGTTTCTGGAATGGGTAATTCGTTGTCCGCTTCTTTCAGTTCCAATTGCACTTTTATTAGAGACACGCTTAAAATCATGATCCACCTATGAATGCTTACAGCGTTCTTTTAAACAAGAAGAGATACGTCTGAGTAAATAACTGATATCGATTCTTCATTGAAACTTTGTTTTTGTTTTTAGTGCTTCAGTCTTAATTTTTATATGCATACTTTCTGTGTTTGGGTTATACGAATGCAATCGATTTCAGTAGCATCAAACAGATTGGATGATGCATTAGGATGTAGTATTTGACAAATGCATGTTTGTTAAACATTCTTTTGTAACAAATAAACATTCGTTTGAATTGATGAATCTATTTACCATATTAAATTGATGCATTGTTTTTTAATTTATTTTCAATGTTTTAAACCACGTTTGTTTTAATTTTTATAGTTTAGATAGTGATATTACTATAATCAATCTAAAATGTTCTATTGTATTATTACATGAAAAGACCATAATTACCGTAATTACCATCATTACCGTGAGATTCTCGCACGAAATAGAACTAGGATGTTGTATTTCATGCATGAATCTTTCATTGTCATCTTGTGTTCATCTCTTCAATGTTAATCTTTTTTTCTGTATAAAAAAGATTATATCATAGTTAGGAATCAATCGTACGTATTCATGCAATCATCAGTACAAGTATCAGACATACATATTCTTTTTCCATTCTTTAATTCCAATATTGAAATAAATTACTCAATCGCTCTTCCTTCTTAAGATGCGATCCGATGACCAATTGGCTAGAGCTCTGGACTCTTTGGTACGACAGGCTTCAGATTCGAATCCTGGCTGGTGACATGCGTGAGTGCTTTCGAAATGCACATTAAACTGCATGTGCCGATCTAATTAGCTAAAGGTGTGCGAAAAATAACTGTGGAGGGACAAACCAAACGACCTTTTAAGACGAGGATTGTCGAAATTTTGATTGCATGAAAAAGTTATTAAAAAGCACTTCAAATGAATGTCGTATGGTTTTCAGTTCATTAAATATTCAGCTTGGACTAATAGATGAGGTTTAAAATTCTCGTCGACGAATATTC
>BPLR01000526.1:0-93075 GCA_021605095.1 Caerostris extrusa | reverse complement strand
AGTTACGTATTGCTTTCGAAACTTCATCTACACAAACAATGTATTTCGCTTAGTTTAATTAAATTTTAACTAATGGGAAAACTTAAATACGCCATTAAAACTAAAAAGCTAAGTTATTCCCATAAGGAGTGAATCCTTCCTATATCAATTTCCCATATCCCATACCAATCTTCCCATAACTATTAAAAATTTTTAACTCTTTTTAACTATTACAATTTATTTATAACCTATCATTCGGCTTCCATCATTTACGCAAACAATGTATTTTCGTTTAGTTTAATTAAATTTTAACTAATTGAAAACTTAAAATCGTAATTAAAACTGAAAGTTAGTTATTCCCATAAGTGAATCTTCCCATATCCCATACCAATATTCCCATATCAGTTAAAGATTTACAACTGTTAACTATTACATTTTTTTCCTTCATGATTTATTCAGTTACATTCGAAACTTCATCTTTTACATAAACTATGTATTTCTCTTAATTAAATTAAATTTTAACTAATCTTAAAACTTAAAATCATAATTAAATTAAAAGTTAGATATCCTTTCAGATAACCCAAAATGGATAGATTGTTTACCATTAATATCGACTTTCTCTAGTCGAAGAAAATTGTTACATATATCCTAGCTGGAGAGAGTTGAGCGATGTTTTAGAATAAGACGACTACCCGTAATTAATTGAGTTAAAAGGATAAGAGACCATAGTTGTAAGCCTTTCCCCAAGTAAGCCCAAGATTACAGTCATCATGTATGTCTATGTGCCAGTAAAATCCTCCACATTTTCTAACTCCTTAACAGTCGCTAATTGGAAAGAAGTTTTGGCTACACAGAGTCTCCTTCTACTGCATTGTCTCGTAGAACTTTGAAATTTTGAAGTTGTGCTCTTATAGAAGGGCTCGCACAATTTCACGGAAATCGTTAAATTTAAGTGGCCGCTCGTAGCTATCGTGGGTCGTTACATAGCTTGATAGGTCCGTCGCTCTGGTCTGTCTAGTAGCTCCTTGCTTTGCTCGAAGCATGGGACGTCGTTAACTCCATTTATTATATTTCATTCGAAATGTTCAAGCACTCCACTTTTCAAGAATGCTTAATGAAATCAAAACCGTTGAGATTGTTATTTTTATTCCATGAAAAAGACATTATTAAAATGTTACACCAAATTTGGGTTCATTGATTTCATCGTATATAGATTTTTCCGAAAGTAGAGAGGCACGATTTACTTTTAAAAATGAATTTTAATAAACTTGGAATACTTATAGAAAACCAGACATAAATGCATGTATCTATTGAAAGAAGTCTCGCAAAATAAAATGCCAAGTTCTTCGCATAAAAGCAAGTTTCTTTTTGTATTTCTAAGTAAAGAGCTTTGTCTCTGAGTCGTTTCGTCTAGGATACTTTGTCTTTGTACAATGTATTTACACAGTGTATGTATGTATACTCTATTTTTTATACAATGTATATTTACAATATATAGGTATGTACAATGCTTATATGCATGTATATATGTACAATGTATATTTTGCTTATTTTTCGGAACAAAAAACATTTTTTTTCCGCAAATTATAAAAGCTACAATTTACTAAATACACACAACTTGATTACATATTTACAAAGAGATTTTTTTCCCCAGATTTTTCAGAAACATTATTCATGTTTATTTAAACCTTTTTATGAATTCTTTTGCTTTCTACCCCCCACAAGTATAGTTTGCTTTTGCTTCATTGTAAAGACAGTCCATAACATAGAGTACTTGCATATATTCTGTTTTAAACTTTTACGTTTCTTGTATCTTTTGGGTCGGATGTTCTTCTTCAAATCTCAGGAAACTGGCTTTTTCCTCATCCATTTACGTAGGTTGTTCCCTCAACTCTTCGCATGATGTGTATTCCCTGAATCGGAACTAGTTTCAATTTCCGTTTATTTTCCACCACAGAACTTAAAGCTTTCTGGGAGAAAATAGTAAAATAAAATTGTGCAAATCATTCTTCTTCTTTCTTTCTTTTTTTTTTTTTTTTTTGCAAACCCGTGGTCTTCGAAAAAAAGTGGGGGTGGGGGGATGAGGATTCAACTCTTTTTCGATGAAAAGCTTTTTTTTTTTCGGTTCCTTTTTTCTATTCGTTCCCTTCCCCATCTGCATTTCTTTTCTTCTTTCTAGAATTCGTAATCCTTGGTGAGCTCTCTCGCTCTGCTTTGTTACCACCATTTATTTTGTTTAATTCCCTCCCTACTTTCCCGCCTTTTTATTTTATTTATTTTTTTTTTCTTTCCTTCCCTTCTTTCTTGTGTCGAGCAGCCCAGAATGTTTTAAGAGCTTTTCCGAGAAAAAGACAATGAAAAGAATCCCTTTCTCTTTTTCCATACAGTCAGCGGTTTTTAATTAAACAGGGAGAGTTAACAGAACAGAACACTGCTCTTATTTCCTTTTACCGCTTCCAACCAACTTTTTATTTTTTTTTTTATTTCACCTCGAATATATACTTTTTGTATTTTTTTACTTCGAATTGTAGCGAAAAGTCATTAAAAAGCCATTTCCGCATACGTTCGGTATTCCACCATCATTTTTGTTACCTTAAATACAATCAAAGGTCACTGGACGCCTTCCATTCCTATAGTGTCATGTTGTTTATTATTGTTATTAGCGCGCGTGCCGGTATGGGAGATTTTTAGCATTTTGTTGGCGATTTTGCGCCATGATGATATTCATCTGCTTTTTTACGAGGTTCTTTTTTTTTTTTTTATACTGGTTTCTTGACCTTCCAATGCTACGCTTTTTATTTTTGCAACTTAGATGTTGTTTACTTTACTTAAAATACTGTATTAAAAAAAAATACACATCCTGTATATTTTGAGGTTTTTTTTATCCTTGGAAAATCTGATTCTTGATTGAGGAAGAGGGGATGGAGATTCCTATTTTGTTAGATCATGCGTGAAAAATCTTATGTAAGAAAACTTTTCTTGTCTGTTATGTACCTGAATCTCTAAATCAAACTCTACATTCGAAAAAAAGTGCTGGGTTAAAAATAATGCTGTTTTGTACAATGATTTATCGGTCTAGAGTTTCGACATGCATTCAAGTAAAAAATAAAAAATCCTCCTTTTTTAAAAATATATAAATATTAAGATATTTTCTGGTATCAATTTTCTTCTGTCTTAAAAAATAATAGTTTGAAGAAAGATTTTATCACAAATTCTGGTTGCATTTTAAAAATTTTTAAGAAAATATTAATGTAGCGATTTTTTTCTGTCAATTAATAAGAACAGAATCGAATTTATTTATTCTGTTCTTAAATAAAATATTTTCGTACATTTCTAAGTGAGTCTATGAAACATTTTACGAATTTGGTTCTTTGTTTTGTTAGGAACAGAATCGAATTTATTTATTCTGTTCTAAAAATAAAATTCGCTTTTTATACGTGCATTTCTATGTGTGAACCTATGAAGTATTTTACGAATTCGTTCTTTGTTCTTGAAGTCAAATGCTATGTCTTCTTTAAATGTCTGCAAATGAATGAAATATTGTCACCAATCAAAAAGCTAATGTCTGAGACCAAATATAATTAACTATCTCGCATTTATCTGTAATTGGTTTCCCAGAATCTAATGGATAATGCTGTTATAATTATTAATTTATCACATTCATTTCTCCGAAAAGTCTTCTTTAAGTCGAAGAGCTTTCTTTTGAACGCAAAGAATTGTCAGATATAATTTATGAAAATTGATTCATTTCTTATGAAAAAAAAAAAAATTATCTTGGCCGTCATGAAACATTTGTAGATGCCTCTTTGATGTATATTTTTGATTTAATTAACCTGACATCCAGTTCTTTGTCGAACCATAACTCGTTACTAGATGATAATCTGTATCTTTAGGAGAAGGAAATAGATTTTTTTTATTTTGTTGGTGATTGATTTTTTTTTTTTTTTACTTTAATATTAAATAAATTTTGTTTTGTATTTACTGATTAATAAAATATTTATTCTTTATTTTTATTTTAATAAATTGATATTGCACATTAATATCGTATTCAAATATTAATTAAAAAATTTTGGAAAGAAGATCTTTTTTTCTTTGGGTTAATTGGAAATTTTGATACAATGAAAATATTAAATTTATATCAAGAGATTAAATTAACAAGATTTACAAGAGATTAAATTAACTTTAGATGCACAGAAAATTAGTAAATATTTTTATTAATTGAAATATAAATAGTTGCTAACAGAAATAAATATTTGCTGACAATATCAAGTAAACTTTTTTAAAAAAAATAATGGTCTGCTTTCGCTAGATTACGAACCTATTTCAACCTCTATCTGTTTTTTGCATTCTAAAACAAAGTTTGTTTTTTCCATTTTTGTGGCAATCCCTGTTTTTCTCGTTGTAAAAGTAAAGCGTTATTTATTCACTTTAGATTTGCAAGGGAACTGAGGAAAGCATATATTCCTAGTTTCTACGTGTGCATTCTATGCATTTATATTTCTTCATTACATAGATATAAGCATGTGTTTTTCCGTTGTTCTACGTAGTTTTACTTCCCTTCGTATTAAATAAAAACGAATTTTTTTATCCTTGGAAAACATTTAAACGATCACAAGTGAAATGTAATTTAAAACTTATTTTTCATCGTGCTGTTTGTTTCAATTACTTTCAATGTATTTATAACATATGCTATTTATAATCGAATTAAATATACGTTCAACAATAGCGTGATACGAGTAAATTCATTCTCAAACATCTAACAAATAAACAAAAGGCCTTAAGAAATAAGCTAATAAATAATTTGATAATTTAATAATAATTTGTATAATATCTTACGGTCTAAACAAATTAGGAGGCCAATACCGATATACTTGTCTGTGATGTATTCATATTTGCTAGTAAAATTCAGTTATAATGAGTATTAACATAACACTGTTTATAATTGAATCAAATATAAGTTCAGCAATGGCTTGATACGAGTAAATTCATTCTCAAACATCTAAAAATAAATAGGCCTTAAGAAATAAGCTAATAAATTATAATTGCCTATTATAAATTATATATTGCCTATTAAATAAGCTAATAAATCAATTTCAAATAATTTGTGTAATATCTTAAAGCCTAAACAAAATTAGAATGTCAGTACCGATATGCTTGTCTATAATGCATTCATTTTCACAAGTAACATCAAATTCAATAATAGAATGAGTGTTCAACCACATATTTATATCATAACTGATAAAACACAATGAGAGTTGCTGAGTGGTACAATTGCAGACCAAATGTATTGCCTGTTTTGCTAAAAGTTCATCAAACATGTACATTTTATGAATCTTTTCATACATATATATATATAAAAAAAATAGTTGCATCACTTATAAAAATATTCCAACTGCCTGTTCTTGGCCAATGTGTGTGTGTCTGTTCCACAGAATATATCTCCGGAAACATATATAACAAGTCTCGGGCGACGGCGTTGATGGGCACTCGGGAATAAATCGCCTCTGCAAGGAAGGACACTGCCATCTTTTTCTTTGAAAAATTTTTCAAGAAGCAACGTGTCGTCGACTACCTCCCGGGCATCTGCAGTTTGTCTCAATGAAACGGGCGATTGGTCAGAAGTGACTCAAAGTGGCAGTATCCCTTCCTGGGCGTGACAGTAGTGGAGTGAAATATACTGAGGTTTGGCCCCTTGCCGAGGTTTTTTGTTTTCGCCTCAATCTTTTCTTTTCTCGTGTATGGTGGACGGTGTGGGTATTGGGGGAAAAGAATGTAAAATAGATGGGGACTTGTCTCTGGAAAAAGGAATATGGTTTAAAAGAAATAATTTCTGCTCTTAAGAGTTTGCTATAGTACAATGCATTAAATATTTTGAATTTGTCTAATATTGGCAATATAATATCGAAGTATTTTTCGATTATTTGTTAAGAAAATATATTGTGACCTAGGCATATTTTAATCTGTATATTAGAATAAAATTCCAAGTCAATTTAGAAAATAATTACAATGATATTTTTAAATACTTTGATGCATACTTACCACTTCTCTTTATCATTTGAATTGATTTAAATGTTGTTTTTCAATGTGAATTATAATTTTATATATATATCAATGATTGATACTATTTATTTTTTGTTGTATATTTCATTAAAGCCCACATGTAAATATGATAATACATATAAATATGCTTTTTATCATCAATTTTTCAAACCTCTTACTATTAATTTCATTTATTACCACAAATTTCTATAATCTTTCTGAATTGTCAGCATGGAATATAGGTTGGACAATCCCTTTAAAAACCATGCTATTGTAATGTACTATCTTAGAGAGGAAAATAGATGTCGAAGTTGAAAATTCCAAATCGATATGCATATGTACCTTTCTTCACTATACAGAAGAAGGGAAGGAAGAAAACAAAACAATGAAATGTTGTATTACATGATTATTAGTTTTAATATTCGAAAGAACTGTTAAATAAAAATGTTTTTCTAAAATTCACTTCACAAGTCGAATGAACAGCCACGTTTCCTGCAAAATTCAAGGTGTGCCAAGGATACATCTCCGGTTCATCGGTGCAAAGGCCTCTTTCGCAATGCTGGCGGCATCACCTGTTGTATCCTCTCGGACTGGTAATGGCCGCTATTAAAGAGTCGTGATTATCTGGGAGGGTACAACGGTTTAACGTGGAGAAGCCAACTCCTCGTGAATCTTATTAACTCAACCGGATTGAAAAGCAAAAAAGCAGTATTTGCCTTTTAAGTCGACTCCGAAGAGAGAAGTGTGGTTGGCTGCTTGGTGATCGGGTTTTGTTTCGTGCCTTGCCAAGGATACGTATACGTGCTGACAGTGAAATGTTAGAGGTTGGTTATGAAGCACAAAACTTTTTAAAAATTCGTGATTGAAATTCAGATTATTTTAATAGACGCGTTTTTGCTTTTGTTAGGGGATATTTAAATGAACTGCTTACCATCTTGGGTGGGTCTTAATTAAGGATGATTGGTTAGTTTTGTGTGGATCGGCTTCTTTTGGTTGAAAGATATTTAAGGATCATTATTTTCATATTAGTAGGCTTAAAATTTGAATAATAAAAAGAAATAACTTGGGGGGGAGTTCGGTTGTATACGTTTTCTCACAATTTGCAGTCATTAAATTGTCTTAATTCAAAGTAGTTGACATCTTTCATGATTTTAGGTTTGATCTTCACAGTGTATCATATATTTTGTGTATAAACCGATAAGTGTTTGCACATTTTCTAAAGCTAAATAACGGGCGTCGTCTTATATACGGATCCGCTAATCTGGCGAAAAACATTGGTACTTCCATTTGAAGAACTAAAGTGATAAATCCACAAATATCTCTAAATATAGCACATTTATATTTCTTAAGTTCATGAAAAAAATTTTTATTATGAAATGAGATTTTTCGTTTTTATGAAAATATATTGTTTTATTTCCGAAATTTTTTTTGCATTGCTGGTTTGCTGCATCGTGTTCATCTGATGTTAGCGAAATTGGCTTCCGGTTAACAGAAAAGTACCAAAACGTATATCAAAATTAATAATGTAACATCGTAAATAATTAACACATAAGATTAATAGCGGAAAAAAATATTTTAACCTTTTAACTTACTTTTTAGGTGTTTTTTTGAATACAACGTTTATACAAATAAAGGGGGGAGTCATTTCGGCTTATATAATACGTTTTTGAATTTTAGGTAAATTATGTATTGACTAAAACTTGTGAATTACTATAAACAAATGTTTGTTTAACAAATAAAGCTATATTGTGATTAACTACAATCGTTTAAAGGCTTTTTATTTACTATAGTCACGCTATATTTCTCACGCTAAATCTGTTATTTTAGTCAGCGTTATGTTAGCGTACATATTCAAATAGGTCTAGTATTTAAAAAGTAGTGTTAGTTTCATTGTATATAAAAAAATCTATTGTTTAAAGCAATTATTAACTAATTGCAATTAAAATTATCTCATTGATATACTTTAATAAATCAATAATTAGTTTCTATTGCATCTTTCACCTTTATGTTTACCGCTTTAGAAAATTAATTGTTCATTATATTCCTTTGCAGCACAACATTGCGAAAACCACATCTGAATATCTCAAGATTTTGCTAGAATGCAGTGCACATTACTTTAGCTTTGCAAAATTCGATAATTTCTGTTGAGTCTACAAAAGCACTTTCGGGAATGCGTGATTTTTAATGCTATGTAAAAGCTTCTCGTGCATTATACATAGAGATCCGTTGAATATTTATTAGCGTTTTCTCAAACTAAACTCCTGTTTGCGACCGCCTCGGTTTACGCTAAGCGAATTACGACATTTACCTATTTGGACTCAAAACAGTGCCTGTGTAGTATTTGTACGCTTCGTTGAATATTGACCCCCTATACGACGGGGATGGGGGGTGTAGCGAGCGTTTCTCTATTTATGAATTCAGTTCATTTTATTGATTCGAGTAAATGTGAATGACTGTGAACGGAACTGCACCTTTCGGAAACGTGATTTCCCCTTAATTTTTAATGATATCTTCCCATCCGAAGAAATATATTTTAATTTTCGCGTCTTGAATTATTCCTTAACGTTATATATCGTACTCATTACTTGGATGTTTGAGATGATCCGATTTATTAAAATGAATTTATTCGAATGTCATGCGATTTAAATGCATTTGTTGAGTTCCTGAATTAGTTGGGGTAAAAATTAAGTGTTTCGGAATGTGTTTACGTGGGTTTGCTTTTATTTATTGCTATAAGGAGCGGTTAAAGTTGAATTTTATGTTTGTATGCATATTTTATTTGTTATGATGCCGTAATGGAATGAAATTGATTTAATATGCAGCAATATTTCAATCTCTTTAACACAAACCATGATGTGCATACAAAAAAAAAAAAAATAATAATAATAATAATAACAATTTAATAGTTTTTCTAAATAAGTATCAATAAATATATTTTAAAATGGTAAAAAAAAAAAAAAATTAAAAAGCTTAGCAGTAACAGCTTTACTGAAAAGCCGTAGAAATATATAACTATATATGTCTATCTATATACAGTTCCATATAGCGATATCTATTTATCTGCATACAGTTACATGTAGCGATATCTATCTGTATGCAGGTACATGTAGCGATATCTATCTGTATACAGGTACATATAGCGATATCTATTTATCTGTATACAGTTATAAATAACTAAATGTATATATATATATATTTTGCTGTACAGTTTTGAAAAATTCGTAATAAATTATACTTTATTCTTATCTTTAGAATAATTGTCTTGGGGTTTAGGCATCGCATTAGAAGTCCATTATTTATCATTCAAAGAATATAAAGTTTATTCCATTCTAAATTTTGACAGAAAATGTTCAGGATTAAGTTACTACATTTTGTTATTCTTGCAGAAAGTTGTACAAAACTAATTTTCTCTCCGTACTTTTACCTTTATATGAGTGAGAACCACACACACACACGCTTGCACAGAGTACTTTCAGTATCTGTATTAGTAATCTAAAACCATTCCCTTTCAAAATCCATTTTACAAAAGAGACACAATGAATAATGTTATTTAACTCTTTTCGCATGAACAAAGTTTCGAACCCAGTTCACAAACGTGTTTATCCTCAAGGCTTGTAGATTAAGTTTCGACAAATGAAATGCAAATCTGGATTCTTTATACTAATTCTACTCCTGTTGGTTCAGCCCTCTTGTTTGTTTAGTGATCGGAAAAGGGAAATAAATCAAATGAGAGGGGAAAACTAATTCCCTACAAAGGGATCCTTGTCATAGGTGCATATTTTTCCTTTGTGTGAAGTCTGTGTGTGTGTGTAAGTTTCAAAAGTAATTGAAAAATCTGAAGTTCTCTTGCTTGGGAAACCATTACGCGGTATAATATAATACTAACCCTGAATATCTTTAGAAGTCTCGAAAACGTGACTGTTTACCGAATTGGACAGGAAGTTTGTTTGGTGCTGTTTTCGTTTGGTTAAAAAGCATAAAGTATTAGTTAAAATCTGTGCGTGATATAAAATGTTTGTTTAGGTGTTTTGAATCTGATATTTTTCATATTCAGTTTGAATTATTTAAAAATCTTTATTTGAATAAAAATGTATAATCCGATAAAGCTATTTCTAAATTCATTTTTGGTATTTTATTGCTGAATTTATTTTTCATTATTTTGCTTTACTTTTTAATACCGATGGATTGGTGTATATATACCACTATTTTCTATCAGATTTATATAGATCTTGACACTGATATTAACTTACCTGATCCATCAAAATACATCAAAATCCTTCTTAAATATTAAAGTACTACTTTTTGTAATTATCTTTTCATAGAAATATTTTATTTTTTAATATTTTGATACATCAGAAGTACATAGCAGTATCAATTAATTTCTGTGCACACAAGTAATGCTAAATAGGGTTGGAATGTAGTATTTAAAGACAATGTACCAAATTTAATCTTTTTGCTGCTTCTACATATTTTTCAATATCGATACTTAATACATACCTCTTAAATGCATGCAAGAACGTATCTTTTTATATTTTCAGTTTAAAAAGCAAAATAAACAAAAGATTGATGTTGAATAAATAGTGATGCTAAAATATGTGATAAAAAACATCGTTAGATATTGATAACTTTTAAGGTAAAAAAATATCCACCCTGATTTGCTGACATAGATTATCTGTTTTAAAACTCCTAATGAAGGTAACACCCCCTTTTTTTTGTAGATGCTTCGAATTTTAAAAATAATGATACCACTAATTATTTCCCATAAAATGAGACTTGGCAGGTTTAATTTTTATAGAAACAACGAGAAACATGCTAAAAGTTTTTACCATCTTGTCTGACGTAACAAGTAACGAGAATTGATAAGCTTTTATATATAAAAAAATTGTTTTCGTAAAATATTTAGTGCATTTCAAATTTTAATGGTTAATTACCTTCAGGTTGAACATACTTTTTTTTACCGTAGGTAGGAAATTTTAATGATACTTGCTCGGTGCTTTCACTTTATATTAAAATCAAATTGTTGAACTAATTATAAATTTTTAAAATACACATAAATGCATGTTAAGGTAGTAAATTTTCACAATACATTCTATTTTAATAAAACTAAAAATGTGGTGGAACAGAAGTTGTATTTGGTATATATTCAATATCCAGCTCGTATTGTTTGTGTGATATATTAACAAATAACTTTTATTTTAAAGTAAATAAAAAAAACTTTCATACAGGAAATTTTTTTTTTTTTTTTTGCCATTCACTGTGATTGATAACTGCGACTTTCTTCTCCCTGCCTGCTGTTGATTAAACCATCCAAAAGTTTTGAAATTGCCGGAAAGATTGCGACGGGGGAGAGTAGCAACATATAATTTTCTTACTATGCACTTTCTTAAATGTGCATACATAATTAAGCGCTATGAAAGTTGCAGCCGTTTCTTTTTCCAGCAGGTCTTTTTTTCGGGAAAAATCCGCCGCGTTTTTAGAAAATGAACTGTTTTATTTACACTCCGCACTTTTCTTGGATAGGCTTGGCTTGGCCCATCTTTCTTGGGCCACGTGTTATTATAAAGCGATTAACTGCAGGGTCCTGTTATTTAGAAGTGAGTCATAACATTTTTTGTTGCAAAATCTCCCTGCGTTAAGGAAAAGAGAACTTTTTTTAGGGGGGGTACATTACTTTTAAAAGGTCACACTAGCTTGCTTTTATAATTTGTCTTAAATTTAGAAATTCATGTGAAAATTTTCTTAGCGCGTTATTTATAAACTAACATCAGTTCCCTTCAGAAATTCGGACTACTTTCTTCTTTCCTTTAAAGTATCCTTGTAAAAATATCTTAATAACTTTGGACCTTAAACTTTTTAATATTATGTTACAAAAGGTAGCTAGCTAGCTTAGTTAATGTAAAAATAGACTTCATGAATTCCAAGTAGTTTTTGAGTTTCAGACACTGATTGATGTGCAACTGGTTATATATATACTATCACTTTCTGATCTGCTACTATTTTTGTATACTTTACCTGTAGAAATTTTTCAAACAACCTGAAGAAAATGTTATCCAATTACATAGGCAACTCTTGGCCAAATCATAAAATATGTGATTTGGCGACTTTTTTTGTGACTCCAACTAAGCAATAAGTTGTCAAATATGGTAATCCGAATTTCTTGTACTATTTGCAATTCACTCCACTTAGAATCACAACCTTTTCTTGGCGAACTTTGGCGAAAGAATTTTTGACGCCATACCCCAGCGGCCTCTATTCTGCAAATTTGCCCAATTCTTTAGGTAGGGGGGGGAATAGACCAAGAAAACAAAAAAATTGTGAAATATTTGTTTTTTGTTTTGAAGAATTAGAACAAAAAAAAAAATAAATACATATTTTATTGATAAATTGAATATAATCTTTTTTCATGTAAACATTTTCTATTTTGGTGCGAAAGCAATTAAATTAATTAGGTAGTTAATAAATAATATTATTAATTGTTATAAATCAAAATCAAATTGTTATAAATCAAATGTTGTAATCAAAAACTTCGTCAAATGACTTGCAAAAATGTTTTCCTAAATTTCCGGAAATTTTTTATGGCGTATATTAAAAATATCTTTCGCTTTGTTTGCATTTCATAAAAGTAATGAAAAATATGAATTTGTAGACATTTTTTAACTTTTCAAATGGCTTGTAGAAAGTTTATTAATGACAAATTTAAAAGATTTTATTAGTTGGTCAAATGTATATATATATGTATTTCCCTCCATACTATAAAGGCAGTATAAATAAAATATAAACCTACTATAGGGTAGGGAACAAAATAAGGAGGAAAATTTTATTGTTCCTTTTAATTTAAATTATTTATTTACTTTTCAATTCCTTCTATTAGTTCACACTCTCCCTATATATATCTTGTTCAAATTTTCAATCGTTAATAAAATACTTTTTATTCATCATAAGTTCAAACACATTTTTTTGAACTTGTATAACATCAAGTGTCATCCACTACAATTTTTCAAATATTAATTCAGTAATTAAATTTAATTAATTAATTTTTAGTATTTTTAGATTTAAGTTGCATATATCTACCAATAGATGGCGCGAGATAAACTTAAAAAATGAATGAAAAATTATCTAGGAAGGACTTTCTGCAATATAGTGAAAAAAAAAAAGTAGAAATTGACTTTAAAAAAAAATTTTTTATATATATTACTTGTTTATCACGTATTCGCGAGAGATATGATTGTGACTGAAATTAATATTTTTTGGAAAGTTTATCAGCATACGTCATTTTCTTCGATACATTGATCGCGTATGCAATCTTGCTTCTCTCTCTCTCTCAAGTAAAGTGTACATAAAATGACTCGTAGAGTGACAAACTAGCCAAACCAAACTATCTCTCAAGCCTATTATAAAGAAAATAAAGACTATTGTTATTAGTGTGGAAACTTATTTATTTAACAAGCTAGGTTCTTCAAAAGTTGTTGTTGCTTTTTCCTCCTCCAAAATTATGATGTTATTTTGAAAACTACAGAGGTAAAATTAAATTTTTGTATATAATTTGTTGTTCGTTATGCATTCATACAATGCCTCTGCCGATGTTCATTTTTAAATAAAAATAGAACGTTTTTTAGAACAGAACCTAAGCCATTTATTGAAAAATCTTCGATCAGAACAATAACAATGATTGCAGTAAGAAGCAGGCCACCTAGAAGTTCCATGCAATTGATTGCGATAATCTGATGCCAATTTCTGTGGGCTAAAAGTTATTTATTCTGCAATCCTGTCTGTGAGCAATGAACTTACCACATAAACCAGTAAAAAGAACTGTTCTCTTTATACATTTCTCTTTCTTTTTAGACAAAAAAAAAAGGGAAAAATATAAATTTCTTTGTGTTTTCCCACGATCTGTTTACCATCTTCTTCTGCTTTTTTTTTTTTTTTTTTTTTTTTTTCCCTTTCCCTCATTTTATTTCTTCTGGATAGTGGGTTTAAAGAACATCATTCCAGTTTTTGTTTATTTATTTTGATGTTGTTTAGAATATCGTTTACTCGTGGAAATAGCGATGTGATTCTTTTTTCTCCATTTCTTTGAGTGACCTCTGAATACGTGGTATTTTTTTTCCCCCTGAATGTGTTTGTTTTTGCATGTTTGGTTTTACTGAGTAGATCTTCAAATTTGAGATTGCTTTGATGCATTGTTTTGAAAGATGTTTCTGTTAGAAACGAAAAAAAGAAGCATTAAATTTTTGAGAATGCTGAAGTTTAGTCAAGATTGAGAGGGAAAATTGCTGCAGTTTAAAGTTTAGCTAAATACTGTTATATATATATATATATATTATTGAAATGCAAATTCATTTCTGTTTTGCATTATCAATTAATTGTCTGTACACATGGCTGTTATTATTTTCTGTTTAACTTAAGACTAAAATTCATTTTCCCACGATTTCTTACCCATTTTTATAAATGCAATTTTCTTGGTAATAATTTAAGGTAATACATTATTTAAATTAAACTTATATCGAAAAAAAATTTAGCAATATGGTTTTTAAAATTACTTAATATCGATGCGAAGTTATTGAATTAAGAATTTGATAATTTGGATTATTAAATAACTTATTTAAATAACAATTTTGAGTGATAGGTAAGCAAATTCATAGATTTTTTTGTTTGCATTAGATACAAACATTTTAGTTAAGAAATCATAGAAATAACAAAACAAAACCGAAAAACAAATAATAATAACAAAAAATAAAAAATGTATAGGATGTAAACGGAGTGATAAATTATTTATTGGCCATCTATAACAATCGATATTATTTCAGAAAATGGATGTAACAAAGGTTTCCGATACCTAATCATATTTCTTCCCGATATAATTATTGGTTTCTAAAGTGAATTGCTCCGTGATATGTTTACAGAGTTGATGTCCGTATATATTTTCAATGCTGAAGCTAAGGTGTGTGTTGTGTTAACAAAAAAAGAAATGTACGAATGTTGGCTTAATAGTGGAAGGAATGGGGCTACAGTAATTTTGTTGTACATATTATTCATTGCCCATCACTGTTTTTATGTATCATTAAGAAAACAATACGTAATCAAGAATAAAAATATTTTGATGTGTCCCTTGTATAATAAACCTGTCAGTATAGAAACAAACAAAAGAAATGTATTACAGTCGGATAGATTAACAGAACAAGATTGAGTTAATAGATTAACTGAATTAATAAGACTGCATTTTTCTCATAGCTCTGTGTAGTATGCAATTTTGTTTAGATTTACTCTAGTCCCTATGTAAAATACACTTTGATATAAAATACACTTTCTTAAACTCAATTTTATTTTGAAATCTAAAGATATTATTATACCAGATTATTATAATTTTTTATTTTCCTATTAAAAATTTATTTGAAATTCAAAGTAATGTTGATTTGCTGATAATGGACACTAATAAGATTTTAAAAATAAAATAAAAACCTTAAAAAACAGAATGCTCAAAGGTATGTTTTTTTAGAAAAGCTGTTACAAATAACGCCACCTAGGCAAAATTCTTACATATAGGAACGTCTACTGCTTCGCGAAGTGATTAGGTTACTCCAGTTGTAAAATCGGGCCGAAACTTTTGTTTAATTTTGTGTAACTAATTATATTGCTTTGCGTCAGTTCCAAATTTTATTCTCAGCGCTGCTGAAAGCACTTTCCTTCTGAAAATCTATGCCTCAGCTTCGCTTAATTGAACCCGCTGTTGTTAATGAAATGATTAAACCCCAAGTTTTCGTTACTGCAGTCATTTCGCAGAAGTAGTTAAATCCAGCCCTGAAATGGATGTCGATGCCAAAGATTTTAATAAACATTTTCTAACCGTTGGACTCATCTTACATCGAGTCGGAAGTACTTTCATCGTCAGTAATTATACTTGTTGTAGAACTTGCAAACATGAATCCTTACAGGATTTCATTTCTGTTCCAGCGTGCAAGTTATGTTATTCGGATGCTTTTATTCCATTTGCGGTATTACAACAGTTATCCATTATTTAAATTGCTTTACTTTGTTCTCAATTTTGCTACCTTAATTGTGCAAATATTTTAGCGCTAAGTGTAAAATCATGAAAATTCTGGTTAAAATCTAATTATTGAACCCTGTAGAACTGTTCCCGGTCTTTATTGTGTGGTGTTTGTTTTTTGTTCTCTCAGTTATGATTAATATTGCATTTCCAATGAAGTTATCTGATGTGGATTGTTGCGAAAATTAAATATTCATATTAATTGGAAAGTCTCTGAATTGATTTGTGAACATGTAGTGGTAATTCCCGAAAAGAACATTTATTTATAGCGTACAGTCTTAAAATTTGATCGCTTTTAATTCGAGAATTACGTAAAATTTTTTTACAAAAAGCTCTTGCTTGTTCTCATCTTTTAATTTAATTGTTGTTAATTTTTGTATAGCTCATATAAATATTATTTAAAAAAATGTAATATTAGTTGCAAAAATATAAAATGATTTCAAACAGTAATGACGAATAAAACGTTATTTAATACATATTAATTCAAAGTAAAATCACAACATTTTATGAAAGAAATTCAGAAATATTGTTTTATTTACGGGAATTATTTTTATTTCTGAAACTCCAATGAAGAATTTTAAATTGAAATAAATATGAAAAACATGAATGAATTGGATAGTCATGAATTGATTTCATCGCTCGAGATACAGTTACAGAATATATCGGAACAAATATAAAATGAATGGAAAATGTAGCTAGAGGGGTGAAGGGAAAGAAAAAACTGTTTAGAAATTTCCCGTAGCAACCATGTACAAAACATGGATGGAGACGCGCAAATTGCTTCTTCAAAACCGGTTCAGATTTTTAAGTGCAGGATATCAAAAGAATAGCCGCAAGCGCAACGAAAACAAGTTATCTCCATTACAGTCTCTTTACTGTCAAAGCCATGTGTCCTGTGTTTCTATCTTCTTTTGACGGATGGCGATAGCGATCTTTCGAACTGTTAGCACCATCTATTGGCTAGATTTGGAAATTTTCTTACTTCTATTACAATAGCTAACAGAAAATTATTACAGCCTATTTTGATGTATTGTATCAATTAAAAATAAATAATTATTTCAATTATGAGTTCGATGAATTTATTTGAACTTATAAAATAAATTAAAATTAGAATTTTGTTAAAAAATTTGAGCAAACAATATTAATTTGCTTCGATCTTTTCATAATTGTATAAGAGAATTTATAATATTTTCTATAGCAATGATTTTTATTTTATTATTATTTTAATTTGAAGTCAAATCTCTGTAAAAAAAAAAAAAAAAAATGCTCAGGAATTTTTTTATAATTTTTTTTATTGAAGATATTTATTTCTATTAATTTTATTTATTATAAACTTTTTCTATTCATTTAAAAAATTGCTATTGATATTTGTCAAATCTATATTTTTACAAGGTAATTTTTAGGACATTTATTCTAACTAATGGTTATCGCATTACACTTTTATGCCGTATAATATATCTCAAAGTAATAAAACATAAGCAACTTGTTCTGCCTTATGATTGTTGATTTTGAAAGATTTGACAGTCTAGTCTACCATAGAAAGGGAATTGAATTATTAATGGACACAAGATTGGCTTAAAAGAAAATTCAATATTAAATAAAATAACAAAAAATTATGTATAGCATTTGCTTATGTTTTTATTTCTGTCTGCTATATTAGCCATATATACATATTTATATTAATCCTGGGTTAAGATATTTGAGCTTATCTATTTTCCTTTTATTGTTTAACATAAATTATTATTTATGATTTTTATTGTTTTTATCTTATTTTATTTTTATTATTTTGTTTTGTTTTATTTTTTTTTAATTTAGAATTTTGTTTTTTTAAATTTTTCTTACAGTTCCAGTACCATCTTTAGGGATTGAAGCCTCCATCTTTAGGTAATGATTATTTCCAAAAATTATGGAGCTATTATAATGTGCAAAAAGAAAATTTTCCTATCTTTTAAATAATCTGTTACACCTGTAAAGATTTCTTCCTTTTTCTGAACTAATTAATTATAATTAATTATTACCATTTTCAGTTCAACAAATCAGTGAACAAATATTTATATTAACATATTCAATTTAGGATTTATTTCTATACCATTATAAATTTCTTCCATTTTATTTAACAAATGTATAAAATGCCATTTTAACAAACAATCAAAAACTTTTAAAAAGTGAAAATTTACATATTATTTTGGTATTTCCAGTATTAAAAATCATTCAAACGTCAAAAACTGTTTGAAAATATATGTATGATTGTAGATTGTAATTTTTTTTTATAATTTATTAGTGTGATATGTTTAGGATATACAAAAAAATTTTGAATATTAAATTTAATTTACACAATAAAAATATTTTTAAGCACTGAACTACATAATTAGGATTAGATTTATATAATAAATTTAATTCTAATTATTAAATATCATGTTTGGAAGTTAATGCCAATTAATATGAGGGAATGTTTTTTTTTAATATGCCTGCAAAACTATTCTCTATAGATATCTTTTACTCTAACAGATCGACATCAATCCAAAACAACCTATTCCTGTGAAGGTAATGAGCTACATGTTGGATGTGAAGAAGGCAAAGTAATTCGCTTAATCCGAGCCAATTATGGGCGCTTTTAGTATCAGTATGTGCAATGATAATGGTCATGTGGATTGGAGTGTCAACTGCATGTCTTACAGATCTTACATTCTAATGCAAGAGAGGTGAGACTTTAAATTCTTTCAATGAGTTAAATTGTAAAATTGCAAATTATCTCTTATGACTCTTTATATGAAAATTCCTAAATTCTGCATACATTTTATCTTTTTCTGAACTATTTAATTATTACTACTTTTATTTAATTTTCAATTCACCTTCAAAATAAATAATTTTTTTTTTTTGTTTTATTCATTAGATGCCATCAAAAACCAAGCTGTGGTATTGGAGTTTCAAGTAGTATATTTGGTGATCCTTGTCCTGGCACACTAAAATATTTAGAAGTGCAATACCAATGTGTTTCACGTAAGTTGAAGTTCAATTTTTAAAGGCATTGGAATATTCTAAATTTTTTTTTTTTAATGTGAAACAAACTGGAAATTTTTTTTTATTAGAATTTCAATTTTTATAATTGCATTTTGATTTACAACTAATAAAATTTTAAATTTGTTATAAACTCGAATTTTCAAATGAATTTTTTTGTTATTGCAGCTTCATTTTTACAAGTACTACTAGGAAATCAACCATTCTGGCTAATAGTTCATCACCAACAGATTTGGACTATATTCCTGACACCACTGTAGGTACTGTGCTGGAGACATCAGGAGATCCTGATGCCACTGTACCTGTAACATCCCCATCAAGTAGTAGTAGCAGTACCACTGCAACCAGCAGTAGCATCAGTAGTATCAGCAGCAGCACATCTACAACTACTACAACCACTACTACAAAGCATTCACAGGACAGTGTAATAAGCCTAGTCACATCTACTGCTCGTGCAATTAGTAAGTATTCTTACGAATTATTTAAGATTTTATTATTCTTATTATTCTAAGATTTTACACTAGTTTATTAAACAGAAAGAATTAATTAAATTTCCATTAAACTTGTTATTTAACCATTATTTTACAGCATCCAAAACTAATTTAATTTACATTTAGTCTTTATCTACTGATTTCTAGAAAATGTACTGAAATTTCACTACTTAAAATGTTGTGCATCCAAGCACATGTTTTATATCTATACATATAGATGTTTGGGCCATATATACATTTAAAAAAACATATATATTTGGAGATTTTTTTTTTTTTAAGAAAGAATTTTATATAGTTAAATATATTTTTAGAATAATTATATTTTGATAATGATCTTGGTAAGATTCTTGATTGTGAAGTTAGCTAATGAATGTAATATTAATTTTTGAATAAAAAATATATTCATTGTGTTTATTAATTATAAAAATCATTATATATTGTTAAAATGCTAATTTCTTTAATTGTGAAGTTTAGTTCCTTCTTTTATTTTTTTAAGTCCTATTTATTTCATAAGGTAATTAATGTGAAAATTTACTTGAATAATTTTGAAATCAAAGTTTTCTATTAAATGAATTAAACAGTGACCCTGTGCTGTTTATTTATTTATTTCCTCTTTATTTTTTATTTTTTTTAACAATAAGGTTCTTTTTTTAGCTGAATTCTCCACTGTAAGTACTGTTCCCAGCAATCCACCAAATCATTGTCCACCAGTTCAAATGAATGATATACAATGGAACTGGACAAAGGCTGGAACTCAAGCAATTCATAGGTGCCCTGGAGGTGCAACAGGTAAAATATATTTATGTTCTGGATTTAGTTACTAAATGCTCCATGCTTTAAATATCTTAACTTACTTTAGGCCATGATTTGAAAACATGAATATAGGAAATATAATGAAATCTTTAATAATTTTAATATTATATAAATATTTTTTTTTTTTCTATTTTATTTTTGTTAAAATCATAAAAAAAATGCAAGGTTTATGAAATTTTTAAAAAATATCTAACAGAAATAATGATTTACTGAATATTGGGATCCATTAATTCCTTTATGTATTTTTTTTCTTTCTTTCTTATATGTGAATATAAAATATTTTTTCAATATTATTTGTCTTGAATGTTCATCAGAATTTTTTTAATTTCCCTATCTTCTGTTGCTGGCATGCACTTCTAATATGAAATATTCTTTGGGCTGTTTTAGGTCTTGCTCGTTGGCAATGTGCTAGTGACCCAGTACGTTGGCTGACACCATATCCTGATTTGAAGGAATGCAGATCAGGATGGGTGATAAATTTAAAAGAGGGTAAGTTATTGCCATTTAAAATGTTCACTTTTATTTGCATTAATTAAGAGCATCAAATAATTTCTTTCTTACATTTTTTTATTTATAACTATAAAATATGTATAATTCAACACTTTTAATCAATTTAGAAAAATCATTGACATAAATTTGTTACGTGTGTCATTAACATGTAATTTTTTAATTATCGATCTTACTAATAGATTGAATCTGGAGAATCTATCAACAATGTTGCCACGGAATTAGCGTTAATGACTTACATTAAACCCTTGTATGCTGATGATCTCAAAGACATTGCTGAAGTAATACAGCAAACATTGTTAAGAGCTATAAATGGAATGGAAAATTTTCATGATCTGTGGCATAGATATCATGTTTTAAGAGAATTGTTGCAGGTATGCTTTTAGATAACTTTTTTAATAAATTATAATTTATAAAAAAGTTAATTATTTATTCTAAATAAATATGAAAACTCCTTTTAAATTAACAATTTCTTTTTTTATGGCTAATGTACATAAAAAAAAATATTTTTCCCATTTACTTATTTTTATGAGAGAAGTAAAAGAATCTTGATTTTAATCACAATTATACAGATTTCATTTAGTTTATCAGCTACCTAATTTTTTAAATAAATTTTTAAAACTTGGATGAAATTATGTAAAATTTGGTAATATGTATGCATGTAGTCTATACTTTCTTTGAAAAATAGGAAATAAGTTATTTTAGGATTTATCAATTTAATATTATAGGTTAAAAAAGTACACTATTTATTCCATTTTACTTATTTATGTCTTATTTTTTACTCTTTTCCTTTTAGTCCCTTGTAGAAACTATTAGCAATCTTTTAAAGCAAGGACAAAATGCTTGGAATGATCTGACTTCCTCAGATCGTCGAAGAGTTACTTCTTCATTATTAGATGGACTGGAAGAAAGTGCGATGTTATTGGCTCATTCTTCTGGAAAAGAGGACTCTTTTACATTGCCAGAAACCAATATATGTAAGAATTAACAATTGATCAGTTTTTAATCATGTATTTGCATATAAATAATTGCTCCTTTTTTAAACGCTTTACATTGCCTTTTTTAGAGTTATGTTATTTCAGTTTAGCCAGCAGTCATTGGCTTATAAATAAATATTTGAGATTTAATTCTTTTTGCATAATATTATCATTTTTGGATTTTTAATAAATTTATAGATTACTGATATGTATATTTTTTCCTTTTAGTGCTCTCTGTTCAAGTATTAAATGCTAGAGCATTAACCCCTGTTCAATTTCCTGTTTATGATGATTTCCGTGGTGAAATCAGTGAAACGGCTTGGATAAGAATGGATGATACTCTTGTATTACCGCCACAAACCATTTTGGATATTTCAAAGCATGGTTAGTAATCATTATTAAATTATTTTTTAAGCAGATAAAATGTATCATTTAGAGCTAGTTAGTGATTCCAATTTTTTACTGCTTTTTCTAAGCTATTTGTAATAGTTATTTTTAAAATTATATAGTGTATGATAGTTTATAGTTAAAATGAAATGGAAATATATAAGTTTTAATAATAATCACTTTTCACACAAAATTACACTGTTTTATTTATTTCCTTATTTCTTTGTTAAAATATTTTTCAGAAAATAACACAAAATTCTTATTATTACATTAAGATTAACTTTAATTAATAGAGACATTATAGTTCATTGTAATACAATAATATATGTCGTATAATTGGTCATTGAGTAAGAAAAAAATTATTGCCTTGTAGGTCTTGCAAAAGTAGTCTTCGTTGTATATAGTGGTGTTGGAGAACTTTTGAAACCAGAACCAGGATATACTTTTCGAAACAGCAAAGGAAATTCAAGTTGGCGCATTAATTCCAAAGTTATAGCTGCTTCTGTTGGAAAACCGGGAATGACAAAGTTATCTCAACCTGTGGTCATTACTTTTAGACATTTAGAGGTAATATTTTTAATTTCAAATTTTATTAGCATTAACAAGTTTTGATTCTGTGCATTTGTAAAATATTAACTTTTAATAATTTTTATAGGAAGAAAATATGACGAATCCTATCTGTGTGTTTTGGGACTTTGATATAAGGTTTGTTTTTTTGAAGTCAAATAATTAATGTTTAAACAACTGCAGACATTGTTTATTTTAATATTTCAATTACGACTTTTAGAATTTTTTTGCAATTGTTTTTTAAAAATTATAATTACTTAATAACAAAAAAAAAAAAAAAAAAAATACATTATTCAATTTATAAACTTTTTATTTCATATTTACCCATAGGGAGTGGTCCAATGTTGGTTGTTGGGTCCAATCCTCCAATACAACTCATACTTCTTGTGCTTGCAATCATCTGACCAATTTTGCTGTTATGATGGAAGTCACTAATGTAAAAGTAAGTTTAAAAACCAATACAGCTTTTTAATAATTATATGCTATAAAATTCTAAATATATAGTTATTTTGGGTATGATTGTATTGTTGAAAAAGATATAATGTGTAGGATATTTAAAATTTATATCTATTTTTAATATTTATACAATTGACTTGAATATTAAAAACTTGATGATTTCTAATTCTAAATTAAATATCTGTTTTTATAATACTTTGCACTAAAAGTCGTGAAATAATTCATTTTTGTGTTTCATTTAATTATTATTTTTTCTATCACTGAGCTCTGTTAATTATATCTATTTTTTTCCAATAACAGGAAGTTCAAGTTCCCCAAGTAGCTCTACATGTGACAATCACAGTTGGATGTGGTATCTGTATTATCTGCTTGATTGTGACCATTATTCCCATATTTCTTTAAGGTTTGTATGATGTCCAACATTTAAAAATATAATACTTTATTTTAGTACTAAATATAATGTTAAAGAGACATTTTTTTTTTTTTTAATTTCTTAAATTCTTTTATCTGATTAAATAATTTCTTGGGAATAATTTTATTAATTTTCAAAAAAAAAAAAAAAAAAAAAAAAAATGTAAATATCTAATATATTTATGGTGAATTTACCAGAAGTATCTATATATCATAATTTAAATGTATTAAATATAGATTTTTGTATCTTATGGAATTTACCTTTTTATATTTAGGGGAGCTTGATGGGCGATTCTGTTACAGTTCACCGTAACATATTTATGTGCTTATTACTGACTGAGATTGTCCTTATTACTGGTATTGAGCAAGTCTGGGCTCCAATATTATGTGCAATACTTGCTGCTCTTTTGGATTATTTACTTCTTGCCACCATCTGTTGGGCCTTCTTGGAATGCTTTCAACTTTATGTGGAGTTGGCAGATATATCTCAACCTCAAAAGTCCAGATGGGTATGGTATTATGCCTTGGCATATTCTGTTCCTGCTTTGATTATCAGTGTTGCAGCAGTAGTGGATTTCAAAAGTTATGGAACTGATCGTCTATGTTGGTTACGTTCGGACAATTATTTCATATTCAGTTTCATAGGACCAGCTGTTGGAATTTATTTTGTAAGTATTGCACTTTCTTTAATCATTTATTATTGATCTTATTTTCAGAAGCTTCATATCCTCTATCTAATCAAATTGAACTGTCAGCATTGGCTAATTCTATTTTAAGAGGCTACTATTTTTTTTTTTTTAAAAATAAAATAACTATAATTCAATTGCTTAAACATAAATTTCTTAAATTGTTGTTTAGCATAAATTTTATCACAAATCAAAATTTATTTTATTTAATGCATAGCCATATTTCTACTATATAATTTACATGTCTGTCATCATTGCTATCATATTTAAATTTAAATTTTCTTTTTTTACTTTTTTTTTTTGTAAAACTAAAATAAAGTTGTTTTTAAACTTTACATATGTAACATGGTTTTCATTTTGTATGTATTATATTTCCTTTGCATTTTTTTCAGGGTGGGATGGTATTCCTTTGTGTTGCTGCTTGTATACTCTACCATCACTCAGGTCTTACTACTACAATCAAAGGAAAAGAAGAGGCAAAATTAACCAAGCTTAAGTAAGAATTTGTAAAATGCTTAAATTCAATTAATAAAAATTTAGTTCTTAAGAGCAGTTTATTTAATAGTTCAATTTTTAGTAGTTTTATTAATCGTTAGTGGGAAGATATTAAAGAGATTGTACAATTTTTAGATGCCATATTCGGAGAGCAGTGCTACTTATGTGTATGCTTGGAATGACTTGGACCACTGGACTCTTATATTTGCACCAAGAGACTGTTGGATTTGCTTATGCCTTTACTATTTTGAACTCATTCCAAGGACTTTTTATACTGATCTTTTATTGCATAATGGATGAAAAGGTAAGAAATTTTTGATACACTTTTCTTCCGTTAGTTAATTCTATGTGATTTTTAAAAAATTGCATTAAATTAAGAAATGTTTTTGTAACTTTGCTTTTGTTTTAATACATCTGAAATTCATAATTCGGTTTTTTGAGAGGGAAAACGAAACAAATGCAAAACTTTGTATAACTTGTTGAATATCTGAAAAGAAGAAAAGTGAATCCATATTGCAATTAAGTTAAGATGCCTAACTGTACTAACATCTAAATAAATTATGGTTTATTGAATGGTCGGTACAATTTAATATTTATATATAGTATTTTAATAAATTTTATTGTCTTTATTAAGATTTACTTTTAATCTCTTGGCACAGAAGCAGACACACTAGTATAAATAAAATATGTTCATGCACTTGCATTTTATATTAAAAAAAAAAAAAAAAAACGTTACTCAAACTTTAAAAAGAATTAAGCAAGTTATAAAATGGAATTTATTGATTTGAGTAATATAAAAATAAATATTTATGCTAAACATGAAATATAGATGTAATTTCTATATAAACAAAATTGAATTCACTTGCAGTTCTAAAACTGAATGTCCATTGATGCATGTTCTGTACTTTCAGATCCAACCTGAATTGGAACGTTTGGGCGAGTGTTCTCTATTGGGTTCTTTGAACCGCTCCAAAGGCAGCTTACCCCCACCAGCTGCCCTGACCCCTGGTTCCCCTGGCCAACACAGTGTGGGTAATCCCTGCCCTCCCCTCTCTGTATGCACTCATAGTCCCTCAGGTATTTTTCCTGCACCCTAGACAGCATGTGTCTTCAATGCATGTTTTTCATAAGTTTTTCAAAACACTCAAATGCAGCATAGCTTTTGAATGAAGATATTAAATTAGCAAAAAAAATTTTCGTCGTTAAATAATGAATAATACCATAAATTATTTATAATTCCTATGATATGATTGAGTTTATCTGCCTTATAAAGATATTCAAATCTGAAAATACAATCAATCTGCATTAACCATATACACATATAACAACAGTAAATAAAGTACTTGGTTCTTAATAATAAAGTCATATTTTGCATGAAATAATTATGTGCTAATAACTAAGACTTTAAATATATTCTATGTTATGTGAGCTTTACTTTTATGCATTTAAATTTATTTATAAAAGATAATTGACTGTGTAAACTGTTCAGTATTTTTCTTCTGATAGGATAGGAATAAATTTTTATTCATCTTTAATTTAGTTAAAGGAGCAAAACTTTCCATAGTCATTTCTTTTCAGATCAATATATTTTAAAACTTAAGGATAATCTGTAGGAAAATTTAAGGTTTAAAATTTAGTGTCCAACTAAGCTATGTTGTATTTATTTGTGTTTATGCTTTTCTATGTGTGATTGTTTGATCTTTTTTAATTATATTTTATCAATACTGATTTAAGTGCATGTATGCTTGGCCAAAATTTTTTTTTTTTTTTTTTTTTTCCTTCTTTCTGAAATTTTTTTTAAATTGCATGATCTTTTAATGCTTTAGTGATTCTTGGTCTTTTGTTGGTTTTATTTTGAAAAAATTGCTGTTAAGTGGCACTATGATACTATCTATTCAGTTACTGTATAAAAACGTTTTCTTTTCTTTTTCTATTGGTAGAATACCCCTTTTCATCTTATTTATGTGTAAGTTGCTAGCTAATATTAAGACAATAAAAATTTACAAAATAACAGTTAAATACTTTAAAAAATAAGAAATCATTATATTTTTAAATTTGTTCACTTTCAATTAAAAATATATTAATTTTTAAAAATTTTTTATCAAATACTTAAGAATCAGATCAATTAAATGTTAATCAATTTTATGTGGAAGAATACCTGAGTGACAATAGATTTTAATTTATATGTAATATATTAAATTATTTTTATGCTTAATAATAATAATATACTTAATATAACACTTTTTTTGTCTACATATTGATATTTTGTGACATTTAATTAAATATAATTTATATTTTTGTAGAGGCATGCCAGGAAGTAGAAAGCCCAATCAAGCAAGGAAATTGCTCTGTCAACCTTACTTCCACAACACTAGGTATTTATTTTTTTTATATTTTATTTATTTTTTGCGTATGTTATATAAAATTTCACATCAGCAATTGTAGATTATTATAATATTGTTGTAATTATGAAATGTTTATATATTCTTTTAGTCTTGTTTAAACCTAAAAATTTGTATAACACAAAAGTTTTACTTTTTGCAATGTTTTTTTTTTTAATTAATGGAGGAAATTCAAAGTTTATTTTAATAAGATCACTGTCTGAATTATAACTATAGAATAATTTAAAATGAAGATTATAAAAATTTAAAGCTTTTTGAACATTTTTACAATGAAAAATATCATCATTGACAAAATTTGTTAAATTGGATTTTTATTGTTTATTTATAGATGAAAGAATAATGTAGAAATGTGAATTGCACCTTTTTAATTAATTTCTCTTATTTTTCTATGGTAAGGTCCCCTATATACCACATCAACCAGCAACCCCATCCAGGAGAACCATACAGCTGAAATCCCAAATGTTCAACAGGAATTCTATGGGCCATTACAAAAAGGTGCTGAAATTTACAACCAGAAGAATGGGCCTGCTGTTGATCATCAAGAATCTCCATGTAAAGTTTGGCTTCCTTATGAATGGCAACGCCGCATGGATCGACAGTATTTGGGCACTGGTGATCTTTATGGACCATTTAGTGAGCATATTTACGAAAGTGTTGATGGCGATTATGGATATTCTGGTCATCCTCGATCTCTTGGTGGTGAATATTGCTATCGCTCTGATGTAAGCCAGCATTCCTCATCTAGCTATGGATATGATCAACGACCTCTTCTCATCTTGCCACGTCATCCAGGACACAGTGAATATGGTACCGGAAGGCGACACTCTCCCGATAAGCATCGTAGACGTCACAGAAACCATAGACGTTCAGTGGATGATACTGCCAAGGCTGAAAATATTTCAACTGTTGTTGTTGAGCAAGACCAAGTAAATAGTGAAATTGAGAGAAATGATCAACAGAATGGTGAACATGAGTGGAATTTGCCTGATTTGTTGCGTTGTCCAGTCGATAACACTGTTGTCATGGCTGTTCTGGATGGTGAGAAAGTTGTAAGTCGTGTGCAACCCGAATGTCCTCACTATAATCTCAGTACTTATTGTTGATAATCAGCTTTGTGTATATTATTTGTAAATATTAAAATGAACATGAAACATGGCAGCATGTATTTTGCATCAGAAGCAAACGTTTGCTTTGCCGTAACTAGGAACTATCCAACTGATAGTCAATCTTGCCGTCGAGCTTTTTGCAATGCTGCTTATTACCAAATGACTTTATCAAACTCTGAATGAAATGTTTTGTCTGATAATGTTTTAGAAATGATTGCTAAAACAAACTTTCTCTAAGCTCAATGTAGAAAAATATATTTATTTAAAACTGTAGTCACTACATGAGAAGAAAAAAACTGTGATTGAGCTGAAGAAACTTGTATTTATAACTTTGTACATCTCTAGTTACGGCTCTGCATCCAGGGCAGCTAGTCGTACAGGGCCTAGTCTGGTTTGTTTCTTTAAGAAAAAAATTTTTTTTAAAGAAAAAGTATGCAGTGTACTCAAATGCTATTCCTCCTATGCTTGATGTCTTAATTTAAACTACTTCATATGTGGGGATGGCAGTTTGGGAATGCTTTCCTGAATATGTGATAGACATTTTTTTTTTTTTTTTTTTTTCATTTTGTAATTTCAAAATAAAAAAATAGATTCTAGAAACTGCATCTATGTTCTTCGAATTACCTATACTGTGTGCCATTGAATGCATTATAAATAAAATTTAGAAGCATTTGTAAATTTTATATTTTGTTTTTATAAGTTAACAATTTAAAAATTTATACAAATCATCTAAATATTTATGCATAAAAATAATTATGAAACCAGATCTGTTATTAAAAATCATTATTTTATTAAGTATGACACTTTTGTAATGGACAAAAGTTATAATTTTAAAATTATTTATTGTTGTATATTTTTTTATTTCTAAATTATTGAGTTTTTCTTCTATGTAACAAAATGGATCTATTTATATTAATATGTAACAAATTTTCAATAAATATTATCTATAAATGTTAAGTTCCATTTACTGCTTCATTTAGATCTGTAAAGCATTTTTCAGATCAGACATCATGCTAATTATTATGCATTTTAATTTTATTTTCCAATCAGAAATCATTGTCATATCTCATTGGCTGGATTGTGAAAGCAGGGAACCAATAATACTGCTTGATGATTAATCACTTTGAAGAAAATACCATGTTGACTGATGCACAACAATTTTGCAGAATTGAAAAAAGGACAATCTAATTATACATTCTAACCAATCTATTTAATAACTAGTTTAGGTGAAAGTTGGGAGATTTTTAAGCTTGCTGTAATGCTTGCCAAAGTTCTACTCTCAATTTGACCTGTCAGTCCTATTAAATATTTTTAAATAAATATGTGCATTGTAACATTAAGTAACACTTTTTTGTTACTATGTTAATGAACATGAATACTTTTCAACATTTTTTTTTTTTTTGGAATTCTTTAAGTCATGCATGTATCATATAGAAATAGTTCATTGTTGGAAAATTGTGTCTCAGATTATCTTTTTGTGATCTGTAAATTTGAATTGCTGTTAGAGTAAACTATTGAAATAATAGATTTCTTTTTTCATTTTAAGTGATGTAAACATGTTCCTTTTCTTGTACATTCATTTTTGCTGTTTATATGTGATATAAAAAAAGTTTCTGTGTATATGTGTTCATCCGCTGTGGTCGTTCACAGTGTAAAGTAGGAAATCTTGTTTATGTGTTTCTTCATTGAAACTTCATTCTTTGGACTGTTCATGTGGCTTTGATTTCACAATTCTATTACTGTCGGTGTGATTGTTTTTCTATGGTGTAATATGGAAGCTATTCAATTTTGTGTCAGAGCTAATAAATTTTGAAAATTATTAATATGCTTCATGTTATTTTGACTCTTTTTTTTTTTTCTTTCTTTATATAGAAGATGCTAAAAAAAAAAAAAAAAAAAGACTACTGTAATCGATAGATTTTTAATTTTTATTTTATAAAATACAATAAATGACTGGGGGAAAAATCCGAATTTGACTTTTCATATTTTGAATTTTTAACTTTTATTGAAAATTACAGTTATGTTTTGCCATCAATATAAGTAAAATAAATGCTTATTGAATATTCAAAAATTGATTTTTAAATAAAGAGGAAATGAAATATTTTTAAAAAATTATTCATTTCTTTCGTGTATACATGAAAAAAATAATTCTATATATTGACTAAATGTGAAAGTTGTATAAAAATTGTATTTGAACACTTAATAAACTTTTGAAAAACTACTTTAATTTCCTTTACAGAAAATGGTGATGTAAAAAGAAAACTATAATTATAATGTTCATTCTATCATTTTAAAATTCATTTTTGATATTGAATAAACATTATATAATTCCTTGTAATTAAGGATATAAACATTTTTAAAAAAAAAATATATAATTTTTGAAATAAAAATAATAGAATTAATTGAACTTTGAATATGATCAAACTGAAAGTTGACATTTATATAATAGAGAGTGGTGAAATAAAAAAATAAGCAACAGCACTTTCAAAATTCTATCTTTGGAGGTTTGTTGATTGCAGCGTAGGGGCCAATTTGTAGGTTATATAGGTTTTTGGATTGTGCCTTCAAACCGCACTTATTAAAATGCCAGTCATCCTGTTATAAGACTATCCGAATTTCATTTCATTCTGTGATTTCTCCTTTTAAATCAAAAATACTTTAACTATTGCTTAATTATGGGTAAAATAAATACCTCATAAATACAAGCCTGGTTGCAGAAGAGGAAAAGGTCTGTGACATCACTAACTTACGGGAAACAAGAGATAACCAGAAAAGCAGTAGCTATCAATGATATTGCACAATAGTATTACTGTGTATTTAATTTTGCTGTTGTATAATTTGTTTTTGAATTTCAGTCAGCAAAGTCAAACATTATTAATATGGTTTATACAAAACCAAAAGGTACTTAAAGAAAATTGATTTAATGTACATAAATATTTATGTTTGATTTTGAGACACATGTCTAATCTTGTTTATTTTGAAAACTCACAAATTAAAGTTGTGTTATGACCTGTTGACACTCAAATAAAAAAAAAATTTAAATGAAAATATATTCTAAACACTTTTTCTTAATGTAAAAATAAGTTTAGCTAATATTTTTCTTCATATAAACAAACTTTTTCACTTAAATTTAAAAGTATAGAAACCAATGTCTTGGTGAACAGATCTGCGGGATTTAAGCTCAGTAGAAATATGCTTCACCTTAATTTCTTCACTTAGCCCGATCTCTCTACAAAGAAATATCTTATTTGGATGTGTTGGAACGCTTGCGATAATATCTTTGGTTCTAAAAGCCTGATAGCTGTTTCATTGTCGATTTTAAGTTCTCGAATCACTCTGTTAAGTTGATGATCTAACTGACGAGTCTTTTTAGCTCTCTTGTTGCAACTATTTCTGCTTCTGTAGTGAAGATGTCTACTGTGGGATGTCGTTAACTCGGCTAGAAATGGCTCCACCTGCACAAATACACACTGCTCAGCTGTTGAGCACCCTTTGTATGATTCTCTATAGTTCTCTAGAACACCTATTTTGTTTCTTGACTTGTAAAACCATAATGCCTTTCAAATACATTTTTTTTTTTGCTATTCTTTTGGACTTAAGGTTTTTGAAAAACCACACCAATAGCATATGTTATATCAGCTTGTGTCCCTTTTATCAAATACATCAAAGATCCAACTGCTTGTTTATAAGGAATGCTCTTTTTGTTCTTAAAACTTGTCCTCATTGCATATCCTCCTTGATTTATTGGTTTTGATACAGGTTTGCAAATCTTTTAAGAACTTTTGTAGCATAATCAATTTCAGGTACTTTTATGGAACGATCCTCTCATGAAAAATCCTTAAATAGCATGAGGCTGGAATGATTGGTTGTGATTTTGAATTCTCTCTTCAGACCTTGAGAAAATTATCTAGTTGAACTTCATCTGATGATGCCACTAAGCCACCATCGACATATTGAGCTATTAAGAGTAGTTCTGAGTTGTGCCTTTTTATAGATAAATAAGGATCTGCTTCATTCTTTTTGAAGTCCAATTTAAGAAAATATTCAAAGTGGGATCTGGGAGAATGCTTTAGATATACATTTTTCTTTAGATGGCATACTTTATTAGTTCCATCTCCAAAACCTTCTAGTTGATGTGTGAAACTATCAGCCTCTAAACCTCCTTATAAAAATGCTGTTGAAATATCAAATTCCATTCAAATCATATTTTCACTTGCAGTAATACTAATCTCATTTTAGTTTACGTCGTAAGTTTACTTTTACAACTGAACTGAAAATTTCATTGTAATTGATATATTTCCGTTGTGCAAATACATTTATCACAAGTCATCTCTAATGTACCATTTGTATTTCTTTTGACACTCTATATCCACTTACATAGTATGGACTTAAATCCTTTATGTATTTCAGTCATTCCCTCGTCTGGTTTTGTTTCAAGGAAGTCATTTTATTTTCCATAGTTTTTCTCCAGCTCTTATGCTCTTGATTTTCTATAGCTTCTTGATAAGTTTCAGGATTCTTTTCACAGGTAAATGATTCTGTTTTCATGACATAATCATCAGACCGTAAAGGTTTCTTCGTTTGGGATTGACTTCTCAAATTTATTTGACAAGAAAGCTGTAGCTCAATCTCTTCATCTTCACTCAATTTCAACATAAAGTGGTAACATCGGTTTCCAGTTTCCTCTCTTGTGTTTATGATTGGATGAATCATTCACTCTGTCTCAATCTTGCTTTGACACTGCAGCATGTTTTTCACAAAATTTTTGTATTCTTATGAAAAATAATATCTCTGGAGACTATAACTTTTCATTCATCTGGCAAACAAATTCTGTACCTTTCATCCCGTTGTATCCTATTAATTTATCTCTAATCGCTTTCCTGTCTATTTTTCTTTTCTTTTCTGGGATGATACATGAGTGTAGCTTGCGAACCAATTATACGCATATGCTTTATTCTGGGCTTCTTTTCAAACCATAATTTACAAGGACAGATATTCTTTTCTATGAAAATCCAGTTTTATTTAGGACGTAAGTAGCTGTGTTGACCGGCTCTGTCCAAAGAAACAAACGTTTTAAACAGGGAACTGAAAGATTAGATCCAAGATATAATGCAAGAGAAAAAAGATGTATTAAAAAGGGATATGCCTAATATAGAATCGTTCTGCAGTTTCAGGTGTAAATGGAGTTTATCATTCTTCGAAATCGAAAAAGAAAAATCGAAAGAATCGAGTTAGAGGTCCATTTATTAAGACCTGCTGCAAAACATTATGCTTTATAATACAGGGTATTGAGCTTTTGCAACTCAATGTTGTAACTTTGCTGCTATAAAATATGAGATCCGGATCATTGAATTTACAATTCTGATTGTGATCTGTAACTCAATATTTCAGCAAAAATAGCGCTTAATTTTTCACAGCCATGTGGAAAAATTTAAATTCTTTTAAAGCTATCTCAGAATGAAGAATATTTCAAATTTAATTAAAAAAGAATCATTTTTTCAACTGAATATTTAATAGAATTAATAAGTTATAGTTTTGAAATGTATAACTTGAAGTATATTTTGATAGAAAAATTTCAAACGAAAGTATAATTATAGGTTCAATTTGGACATTGAAATTGCAATCTGCCTTGTCAGCAAATTTCTTATTCTTAAGGAGAGTGTAAAGCTTACGGAATTATTTAAATAAGACAATTTATTATCCAAGTTATTTTATAATCCACTTACTTCTTGTTAATGAAAAAGTAAATACCAATAAGAAAGCAGTTTTTACTCACATATTTTTGAAATAAGACAAGTATGTAAGAAAAATTAACCACATGTTATTTGGTGAATTATTAATTTAAAAATCTTGAATATGAAACACGAATTAAAGAAAATTTAACAATTATTCCCAGGCGTGATTTTATATGTCCCAAGCAATATTTGTTGCTGACATATTTTCAGTTTGTCCAAACTTAAGTAATATTAGAAAGTATATTTTTAGAAATTGTAGGTGTAGAAAGTTATTGTAACTGTAAAATCAAAAATCTTCATTAGAATAATTACTTTCTGAAAGCTAGATATATATATTTTCGATTTTAGAAATACAATATATTTGTATAATGATAGAAAAATTTGAACTTAATGATAAATCTATTTCAACTAATATTTTTGTTTACATTTATGTTATAATAAGAAAAATAAAATTAAGACAATGGAAAAAAAAAAAAAAGCTGTCAACTCTGAATTTTTAACAATAAAATGAAAAAGTAAGTTATTTGGCTAGTTTGATAAGTATCTAAAGTATTCATTATGCATATATGTAGTAAGTGTAAATATTTAGAATAGTAATAATAAATATCAATTAAGCACTTAAAAACTGTATTATATCATTTTATTTTTTATCTATATATATTTTGATTATGTATAGGTCTTAATAACAATAGATAATATCCTAATGATTTAGGACTAGCAACTCTTTTGTAATTCAGAATTTTTCGGATATCCTTAATTGTTTTAAAAATCCTTAAAAAATTTTAAAAAAAATCTCATTTCATGCCAATATGGAAAAATATATTTTATGACATAAGTGTTTTCCTTAAAATGGGATCGTGTGAAAAATTTTTATGTTGAAATAATGCAGAATGAATAATAATCATGCAAAATAAACTAAAAAGAATAAAAAAAAAAAAAAAATTTATGAAAACAAGCATACTAAATAAATATAAATATAACGAAAAAAATTTTTTTTTTTGATAATGAATTTTATTTATCTAATAGAAATCGACTTTTCCATTAACTACAAATATATGAATGAAAGTTTAGAAATGTATTTAAATTATCAAGGAGAAAGCGTACTAAATAACATGGATTTAAAAAATATACATGAATAAAGAATTTTTTTTGAAAAATTAATTTTATCAATTAGAAAATATGTGGTACACATTTAAGAAAAAAAAAATAAAAATTAATGCTATTAAAATGAAACACAATGATTTTTCTT
Source organism: Caerostris extrusa (assembly GCA_021605095.1). Lineage (NCBI taxonomy): Eukaryota > Metazoa > Arthropoda > Arachnida > Araneae > Araneidae > Caerostris > Caerostris extrusa. The sequence continues at coordinate 57,712 of BPLR01000526.1, read as the reverse complement.
TTCCGTAGATCGGCCGAATCCACCGCCTTCTTCAATTTTGAAGTTCAAAGCAATGGAAGAAATTAAAATTTTCTTTTTTGTTATGCAATCCAATATACAAAAAATAATAAGATGCATAAATTGCAGAAATAATTATTTTAAAAAATGAGCACAAGCAACAGTAGACACACAAAAAATTATTCTAAAATGGGCGTAAAGGGTAATGGGTCAGATCTATGTTCTCTATGAACAAGATTCTGAACTTTATAGAGCGGAATATTTAGGTCTCAGTAGAAACCATTATTGAGAAAAAAATAAACAAATAAAATTCGTTATGCGATTTCTCTGAGTCTCTAGTATCTGTTGGGAAAGAATTTTAGGAAGACCTGCAAAACAGGGTGTGGAAACAGGGTATTGAGTTTTTGAAAATCTGTGTTGCTTGCAGATTTAAAAATATGAGATCCATATTCATTCGAATTCAGTATCATAAAATTTACAATTTTGATTAAAGGCTAAGATCTGGAATTCCATGTGTAACACCGTCTAATTTTTCATAATTTGCTGTTTCAAATACAAAAAAATTTGTTCAAAAATAAGATTCGAGAAAGAAGTACGCTTAAAATAAGCATGCATGCTGCTTCCAGTGAGTTTTTGAATTAAAAATCAGGAAACGTTCAAGTGCTGTTTGTTTTAAAAAAAAATAAGTTTCCCGCCATTGTATTAATTTGAGTAAATTAGTTTAGTGGTTAAGAAAAGCTTCATCAAAATTTTTATCATTGCTAAAAGTAAAAAAAAAAGTATATTCATAAACTAAACATTGCGTATGTTCCAGAATATTGTCAAAATTATCACTCATATAAATTGTAACAAAAAAAAGCGCTCAAAACGTTATTTTGCTGTATACCTGGTGTGGAAAACAACCTCAACAATAGAATTTCTCTCTATTTAAAAAACAATTTCTTCCCTTAATTTAACGAAACTATTACCACACAAACAGTAGAGTAAAAAAAATATTCTAAAGTGTGTGTAAATGACAAATAACTCTCTTTGAACTAATTCTGAATTTCATACAGCGAAATGTTAAGTTCTCATCATTTTGAATAAAGATGTCGAGTGCCTGAACGCGAAGCGTTCATCTACTCAAAGGTATGTGAAGGCAGTAGGAAAGAAAGTCATGATAAATAGATAATAGTAATCGTATGATTTGAGAGAAAAAAAAAGAAGAAAGTAAGAAAATGTAAATCATCGGTGATAAAAAAAAAGCGTAACAAGAAATTTACTATCAATAAATATGCTGTGAAGTAAACTATCTAAAAAGCGATAAGTGAGCAGGAAATTATGGTGGTTTGAGGCTTCAATTCCATTTAAAGGAGAAAGGATACTTGTATTTTCCATTCAATTGCGTAAATATAGTTTGTGCCTTGATGAGAGGGTTTTTCGTGAGTAGAAATGGTATTGAAGAAATTTCTAGAAAGTTTTGTAACATAGTTGTCAATAGAATCAATTTTTAAATCTTGATGAATTGTAGAGTTGCGGACGAACCAGGGTGCACCAGTGATGATATGAAGAAGTTTGTTTTGAATAATTTGTACAGATTTCTTGTTAGATTGTGCAGCTAGACCCCAGATTGGGGCAGCATAGGTAAGGATAGGCCTAAGAACTTGTTTGTAGAGAAGAAGTTTGTTTGACAAAGTTAATTTAGAAAATTTATTAATGAGTGGTAGAGTGAGATAAAAATTTTCCAACATTTTCTTTGATTTTTTGAATATGAGCTTAAAACGTAAGTTTATTGTCTATAATTAAGCCGAGATATTTAATATTAGTTGCCCATTCAATTTGTTGATCAAAAAGGAGAGGTTAATATATGGTTGTCTGTGGCCTTTTCGCAAAATGATGGCTTGTGATTTAGAGACATTAATTGCTATGCGCCATTTAGTTAGTGTTAAGTTCTCGGTAATGATCTGATAGGAGGCGGGGGGGAAGAGTTCTTACAGTGGTTTTCAATTATTTTATTAATTTCGATTGATTATTTACTGAATTTTTTCAAAACAATGTTCAAGGAATAAGTAATTTAGGAAACAATTTGTCGATATAAAGGAATAATTTAAATTCGGCTTTTTTATAAGAAGTATGAACATTTTTTCATTGAAAGAAATGTCTAGAGTTAGATGGTCACGATTATTTCTTGGGAAAATATTCATGATAATATCTTGTGGGAATACCATATCATTTAAGAACTATTGAAATTTCTGGTGTGTTATATCTCTTGAGAATTATAGTAAATTCAATATAGCATTTTGTTAAACACTTTTAAAAACCATCATTAACTGCAACTGTAATTATGGTGTATTAACTGTAATCAAATCTTAACTGTATTTTTCTGAAGAAGCGTGGAAACTTGGTAGTGTTAAAGTAAGAAATTTATAGTAATTTTTACGAATATTTTTTTAGTCATTTCTTGATAAAAATTTTAATTTGATATAAATATGTCGGGCGAGACTGCTTTAGCAAGGCAGCTGAAAAAGCTTGCAGTTCCTCAAGCAAGTTTACCGGTACAAGATAAATGTAGAAAATCATTTATGTTTGATTCTCGAGATGCTGCTGCATTAGATAAAGACACCTTTTTCGTTGTTGGAAAATCGGGACTATCAAAGCTTGTGCAAGGTAATCCAATTTTTGCTAAATTTGAAAGCAACTTATTTCACGACATATATAAAGATTTAGAACGATCGATGGAGACTGCCAATATAAACAAGAAATTAGATGAGATGATAACTGATTTTCTTAGACTGCTATCACCATACTTCGTGACTACACCCGCTCATGAAGCTTTGGAATGGTTAGTTTACCGGTTTCAAATCCATTTATACAATGTTGATGAGCTAGTGGCTTCTGCATTACCACATTACTCCACACCCAGTTTTGTGCAAGTTGTTCAGCTTCTGAATCTTGATGATCCCAATAGTAGATGGGCTTGGCTTCTTCCTATAAAAAAATCTGGTGTTTCTCTTCAATATTCTGCAATTGTGAATCACTTCAATGCTGATGGAGGTTTTAAGAAATTTGTGTGTAATTTGGCTCCTAATATTTTGAAAGCCTTCAATACCTGCCAGTTGGTTGCTACACCTATTGTAACGTTTTCTATGCTGACCATTTATACAGCTCTTAATGTGAGCAAAACTATAACTGACAATATGATTACGTTTTTGTTTCCATACATTTTAAAAAGGAATTAAATCAGACTTAACTCAATATGTTGCTTTATCCTACACAATCATAACTAAAATTATTCAAAATGTGAAGCTTACTGATGTTATACTTAAGGATTTGCTTGTGAATGTTTTCAAAAATGATGAACTTATTAAAGATGCATTCAAGTTATTAACTTTAATCTATCAGCAACAATCTTTAAACAAGATGGATCTGGAGTTTTCAAGTTGATGATTTCTAAAAGGAATGCTTAGAAGAACTCGTTGATATATCTAAGAATTATGATGCTGCATTACTGAAAGCTGCAATTATTAAAAGAGCTATTCCTTTTTTATTTGGTCTAAAGCTACGAATACCTGATTCAGTAAAATGCAAAAAAAGCTTTCAGATTTTGTACAAATTTTCTAAATTCTGTAGATTTAACTGCAGAGGAAGTTAGTTTAGCTTTTAATGTAATTTGTGATAAATATATGAAGTTTAGTGTGGAATCCAATCCTAATATGAAAGTAATGGATGAAACTGCTAAAGTAATCTTAAAAAGTTTAGAAACTAATTATCCTGAATATTTTGACAAAGCTGTAAATAGCTACTTTAAGAAGAAAACTAAAGATGGGAAGGTAAAAAAACAATTATGTAGATTAATTAATGATTCAATTTGTAATTTGAAAAATAAGATTATTTCTGATATTCAGACATCTTTAGTTCTTGGTATTAATCATGCTAATGTTCATATTAGGAAATCCTCAGCTAAGTATTTGTTGGAACAAGCAGCTTCAGGTGAAGTTTTTAGGCGAATCTTTCATTGAATCTTCATTATGTGACAGATTATGCGATGATTCACCAAGTGTAGTGATGGAAATTTTTATCCTCCCCTAAAGTACTTTTCGATTACATTGAAAAAAAGAAACTTCTAGATAGATTTGACCAAATTTTTAAGAAGAAATTGCCAGAGTGGTCTAAAGTACAAATGCGTTGTCTGAATATTATATGCAAATATTATGTTGATGAACGTTATTTGGCTTTTGAAATATTTTCAACTCTCTTACCATTCATATTTCCCTTACGAAAAAACTCGATTAAAATATTTTATCGTATTATGAGCTCAAAGCTGAAAAATTTTCTTCCTATATTTCAGGTATTGGTATTACCTGACCCTACTACATACTCAGAAGAAAATAGTGAGGAATTATTGACAGGAATAAATTTTATGATTATTTCTTCCATTAAAAAGTATGTAGATCAATTAGATAGCCCTTCACAGTCATTATTCCTTAGTTTCCTGATGAAAAAAAGTTTAAATGAATCTAATTTTGCTATTGCTGTTATTTTTGTTATAGCAGCAGGGCATTTTATAATTTCTAATGATCAATTGGATGAGAAATTAAGTTGGCTTGATCATTTACTGAAATTTTTCAAATCAATGTCCAATAAAAACATAATTTATGAAACATTTTCTGTCGAAATGAATGAAGAAGCAATGATCAAAAAGTATGTTAGGGTTCTTAGAGAACAACAGTTTCCTGGTTTGGTTTTTGCACCACATTTCATAAAATTATAAATTTTATAAAGTTGAATTTCTCTATTACTGATACAACATGGTTGCTTGGTGAAGGTGATATACAGTTTACTTTTAAGATTTTAATTTTATTGTTTGAATTTTGTGTTGAACAATATAACAGTAAACGTTCTTCTGCAAACAATTTCAAGCATTTGCTAGAACAATTCTTGCATTCCCAGTTTAGCACAACAGAAAATTGTTTTAACTTTTTATCTCTGTTATGGTCAAATGCATATAATGTTTGTGTTCCTGATATTCAAGAAGCTGCAGTAATTTCTGCTTTGTCATTCTGTGACAATTCTAACAGTTACCAATGGTTTTTTGATAATTACCAAGTTTGTGTTTGCTTATTTAAGGCAATTGCTGATCCTCACACAGCAGTACGTGAAAAAAGTTTGTCACTGTTATCTTCACTTCTACAACAATCAAAAGAAACATAATAGCCCACTAAGAAGTCTCTCTGAGTATATTTGTGAACGTTCAGATGAAATTACCATTGATTCTCATCAATGCTTTTTTATTATAAATAAGTATTTAAGTTTTAATGTTTGTGATTCACAAAATCAGTCTATCATTCTGGATAGTTTATTGAATATTTTGAAAGATGATAAGTCTCCCAATTCAATAAAACATTTCATAATGTTATGTTTGCAAAAAATGAATAATGTTGATATTTTAACAGCTCTTATTCCTGTTATTGATAAATTTTTAGTTATTGTCAAAAATATAGAAGTATCTGCTGGTGAATCTTGTGAAAAGGAAAATACTGTAAGGAATATTTTGCAGTTATTATTAGAAAAATTTACTCCCGAGTCGGCTAAGTGCTTAATTGAGAATAGTATTGAAACAAAAACATTTTTTGAATGTTTGCAACTTGTAAAAGATAATAATTTAGAGAAATATGATGGTATACAATTTGTGTTATATAAACAGTTAACTAAAGACTTTTTTACTGCCATCCCATCAGTTACTACTCAAAAAGAATTACTTGAATTTCTTTTGAATGTTTATTTAAGTTCTACATCTGAAGTTAGTATTCACATTAAGAAAATTTTACAGAAATTATCAACCTATGCATACTTAATTCTAAAAGATTTCCAAAAGATGAAGTGTTCTCAAAAAAATACAACATTAAGAGATTTGAAAAAAGATAAAACTCAGAGAAGAAAATTTACAAATATTTGAAGATGAGTACTGGAAAAAGATAATTGTTTTATTGGAATTAATACAGAATAAATCAAAGTTGGAGAAAAGAAAGGAACTTATTCCAGAGCTGTTTAATCTTCTGAATCAAACTATGTCCTTTGATTCTTATGCATCAGTGGAATATGTCAAGCAATTGATTTTGTCAACAATTCATAATTGCTGCCAACATTTAGAAAACAATGAATTAGATGAAAGGCAATTCCAAGTTGAACTGATAGTTCAATGTATCCGTTGTTCATCAAATCCATCAACTCATCATCAATCACTTCTCCTCTTGAATTTAGCAGCAAAGATGTTCCCAAATTATGTTATGAACAATGTAATGTCTATTTTTACTTTTATGGGATCCAGTCTTGTCCGTCAAGATGATAGTTACAGTTTTCAAGTTATTTCTCAAACCATTGAAACAATAGTGCCATCTCTACTTGCTGCTAGTAGCTATCAAAAAGATAATGAAGCAATGCTGATTGTTGCATTAGTTATTCGTGTTTTTGTTGACTCTCTTTCCGATATACCTCAACATCGGCAATTGCCTCTTTTTTCTAAATTAATTTCTACTCTTGGGTCCTCTGAGTACCTTTGGATACCTTTAGCTCAAATATGTGATCAATATGCCACTGTATTTCACAATATATCGGATAATGTGTCCAAAGTTTCCCCTATTTTAGAATTTGCTGTAAATCTACATAAGCAATTTTCCCCATCTGTACAGATTGATACTTGCATTAATTTAATGAAGTTTTTATCAGATCTACCAGATAATAAGAAAACTGCATTAGATGCATCATCAAAAAAGAATTTAACTGAACCTTTCAATGTGGCCACTCATTCAGATGAACAATTGCAAATGTACAAATGTAATATTCTATCATATATTAACATATGGCTTTCATCTCCAGCTTTTATAAGTCAGGTAGCAGAATTAGATACAAAAGCATTGCATAATTTGGAAAAGAAGTATGAATTATTGCTGGAAAGTACACTACATTATTTACAACATTTAAGAAATTCTAAATCTGTTGATACTGATGAAAAGAATACCAGATTTAATTTATTTCCATTACTCTTTGAATTGGTAGGTAATGTGAATAGTTTACTGCCATGCTCTCTGTTTATAAGAGTTGTGCATCATTTGTTATGTAATCCAGAAGTAGTCATTCAGACAAAAGCTATTGAACTATTGAGTAGTAAATTGGAACAACAGCAAGAACTTTTTCAAGATGAAGACCATGCATCTTTGAAACAACTTTTAAGACCCCTATTGAAAGTTTTGCGCAAATGTGATTCAGAATCCTCGGAAGAATATTCTCTTCTCAACCGACAAACAGCATTATATGCTCTACATCTGCTGACAAAAGTAATTGGTTCAAAATATCCAACTAAATTCCTAAAAGTGCTAAAAGTTACTATAGAAATTTTAAAGCACAACGATAATGAAGCATTAACCATAAATGCATTGCTGTGTCTAGCTCAGTTATGCAGCTCTCTTAATGTTGAGGTGCTTCCTTGGTTGAATACTTTCATGCCTATAATTGTTGGATTTTTAGCTGATTATAAAACTCTTGTTTTGAATGACTCTTTAATACTAGGTATTGTTACAACACTATTTAGTTTGATTAAAAATCTTGATAAGTTTTTAAGCAGTTATATGCCATCTATTATAACTGGTATTTGTGTACTTTCTGCACAATATCTTGAAGTAAATAAGAGCATTCTTTTTGAAAAACTTTCAGCGTTTCAAAATCTACTATCTAGTGGTGTTGATTTAAGAATTTTACTAAAAAGTATAGAAGAAAGTTACCCACAAATAATTGCAATAGATCATAAAGCTGTTATTCCATTAATGAACATTCTTAAAGAAAAAATTAACACTTGCTCTTATACGGATATTTCAGCATGTGCCTCTTATATCGAACAATATTTTCTCGTTCTATTAGATTTTCGAAATTCTATCGATTTACAGGATCCTGCATCTCCTGTTGAGTTGAGTATTATATCTGCTTTAGAAACTTTTGTGATGAAATTGCCAGTCACTCTTTTCAGTAGTTTTTTTCTCAAGATATATCAATGGGCTACTGCTACAGAAACAAAAATAAAATTAAGACTTTTCACTTTCTATGGTTTAACGCGACAATTATCTAAAAGCTTAAAAAATTTGTTTGTGGTTATCGCCAAGACTTTTTTGAAGCACTCTGCCTTAGAATTAGATTCAAATAATTTGAATAAATCCAAAGACATTGATTTTATCTATAACCATAGTATGCTGTCACATCATTTGATTAATATTTTAGATACTCTGAATACTTGTTTCCTTTATGATAATCGTCAACTTATAGACAAAGATAATTTTGAATTCTTGATGGAACCTTTAGTTGACCAACTGGAGAATTTATCCGATGATGCGTCATACCAACAGAGAGTAACTAACTATTTAAGTTCTTGCATTGCAAGATTTATGGCTGGAATATCTGATAACACACTGTGGAAAAAGCTGAATAAATTAATTTTATTGAAGACCAGACATGATTCCCCAATTGTGCGCTTTGCTGCTCTTCAAGTCATCCGTGAAGTTGTAAAAGTAATGGGAGATGATTATCTTGTACTGCTACCAGAATCTATTCCTTTCTTAGCAGAAATTTTAGAAGATGAGAGTGCAGAAGTAGAACAAGAGTGCAAATCTGTGGTTAAAGAAATGGAAAAAATTCTAGGAGAACCAATAAGTACTTATTTTCGATAAATCTTGAATTGATTAAATTACTGATTGTTCTACTTCAACAATTAGTTTTATCTGTAATATATCTTCAGTTTTAAAGAAAAATATCAGATTACATTAATGAAAGTGTAAAATTATTTAAAAAATTTGTTTCAATAAGATAATTTGAAAATGTTTAACAATTTTTATATGGCAATTATGTATAAAAGAAATCATAATTCTAAAATTTTACATTCATAAAACCATTACAATATACATCACCTAAATATTAGGTGGTTCAATTATCTATGTATATAATTTTGTAAAAGTAATCAAATGTTTGTATAATTAAAGGAAATTCAATATAAAAACCCTTCTTCTCTACTTGTTTTGTAGTTTTTACATATTAACTATCATTCCTGCTCCATATGTAGAGCAAGCTGAAAATTAAGATAAAATCAATTCCACTTCCCTTCCGTTTCTAAAATTTTAAACCACAATACAATTTATTAATAAAGAGAAATACTTTATTCAGATGTTGTAAGATTACGAAATTAGGCTTGAGGAATGAATATATATTTTGACTTAAATGTCATGTTAATTGTTTAAGTTTTATGTATTTATATTTGTTTTTCATTTAGAACTTATTACTATAGAATTTTTTTTACTTCAACATACATTTCTTTCTAAATGTTTATAATAATTATTTTTGAATGTAAGAATTGCTTGTTTTAAATTGAAAGAAACATCTAAGTATGACTTTACAATTAAAACACACAATTTTCTAAAAGTTTTTATTATGTAAAAAAAAAAAATGCATATGATATACAATATAAATGCCTCAAATAAAGATATAACTAAAAAAATCACAATTTTTTCTTTACAGTCACAACCTAAAATTTATTAATTTTAACAATATTCTGTTCATTATAAACATTTCAATAATTCTTAGTATTGCTTTTCTTACTCAGAATTTGCATAATCTAGTGAAGGTTTTATAAAAATAATGAAATTTCTTTCAGCATATTTAGTAACATAAAAGTAGGCAAAATATTTTCCACTTAAAAAAAATGAGAAAATCTTCAAAACAAATTTAAGTATATAAATGCAATAAAAAATTAACCAGTCAAAAAAAAAAAAATTTAAACATTTTGCACACTATATTTACTTACAAAATTATTTAAAAGAATTTGTTTTGGTATACAACGCCTATTTTGAACATCGCAAACTTCATGACTGGGACAACAAGACTGAAAATCGGAGCAGCAAGTTGCATTGGCATATGCACAGCATCCATAAGTAGAATCACTCATTTTACAACAAGTTTGATAACCTTCACAGGAACTATGGTCAGGACAAACATTTTGTGCAGAAATTTTTACAGCTGTTTTCTGATGTACAGATGTAATATTTCTGGGTCCTTGACTGCAATACTGTGAGGTTTCATCACAATGCATATGTTCTGGACAGCAATGCAAACCATCTTTACAACAAGTTGCTTTGATAAATGGACAACAACCATAATCTCCATTAGGCAACTTGCAGCAAGTATAACCATCTGGACATTGGAATTGGGATCCAGGACATATAACACTGGATTCTTTTTTTGATTGCAAGAGAGATGAACTGGGACTCGAAACATGAATTTTCTTATGAGAATCATACATGAGGGTAGTAAAACCATCTCCATCACATTTTTTCTTTTCAAGATTACATGTTGTACCTTCTGGGCAACAATGAAGACCATCATTACAACAGACAGCACTTTCCATTGGACAACAACCAAATTTACCAGTATTAGGGTTTTGGCAACAAGTGGTATCAACAGGGCAAACAGATTTATCATCACAAATTACATCGTTATTTATTAACTTATGTATATCCAAAGTTTTATTGTTGCTTTGAACACACATGCTAGGAGCACATTTAGTGTTTGCAGGACAACAGTGAATATGATCATCACAACAAACAGCATTTTCTAAAGGGCAACAGCCATATGATTTATTAATTAATTGGCAACATGTAGCACCTGTAAAAAAAAAAAAGATGAATAGTAACCATCTAGTTATGCACATTTAAGTAAATGTTAGAAAAATCATGTTTTATTTTCTCTGATTACTTAAAACCAGTACTGATTCGTTTTGAATGTTTGTGACAACATTTAATAATAGATGTTTAAAAAAAAGGCTAAATAATTCATCATATATAATTTTATATATAAATGTATGTTATAGCTATGCTAAATCATACATTTATTGCAAGGAACCACTTTACACATAAGTTGGATTTATCAATGAATACTGATAAGATGCTAGATCTAATTTTCACACAAACATTCTTGACCAGAACTTACTTTATTAATAATGCATAAAACTTTATCAACAGGTAATATAAAAATTTATTACAGGAAACTATTTTTTTACATTTTGATGTTTACTTTCAAAATTAGCTAATAGTTAAAATTTTCATTTTTCAAAAAAATTTGACTTTTTTTTTTTTTTTTTTTGATTAATAATAATAATAAAAATGCACTTTTACAAAATAAATATTTGTTACAATATGTAAATATTTAGGAACTAATTTCAAAATTTACAATTAAAACCACTACAGCATCAAGTAATAATAACAAACTCATATATAAATGTCTTCAAGAAATTCATTTCTTTTAATATGCTAATAAATTTCAATATAAGCTGGATAACAGAACTTAAAAATTAGTTTGTTCTACATCACAAATTATTTAATGCTTTATATTATATATCATGCCACATTAAATAAACATTACATCAATTCAAATTTATCAGTAATGAAAACTGTTTAAAAAAATTTGTTTATTTATGTATAATACAGATTGTTAGATTGAAAAAAAAAATTTTTTTGTTTATGCATAATGCAGATTGTTAGATTGAAAAAATAAAATTGTTTATGTTAAGAAACCATGAAAAATTTCATGGTTTTCTTAGCAAAATAATGTTCATAAGTAACATCACTTTGCTTATAAGCAATAAGTTTACAAAAACATAAAAAATATAATAACTTATGAAATAAAATAAATTATACAGTATTAAATAATATTTGAACAATTTTTGATGTCGCAATTTTATAGATATAAAAAATACAATTTTAATAATCTAAAATTAAACATTCATTCTGGTATATTTATCTAAAATTTTTCATGCAGATTAGTAATAATAAATAAATATTTATTAGGATAATAAATATATATTTTTATAATATGATACAATGCTTACTATCAGGACATTGAAAAGTTCCTCCTGGACATTCCTTCTTAAGAGCAATAATTAATGGAATAAACATCAAAATGATCCCAGACTTCATTTTTCTAAAATGTGAAAATAGTTGTTTTTTTAAAGATCAATTTATAACTAATTTTATAATCTAAAACAGTCCTGTACGAGCTGAAATTTAACTTTATTTTGAACCATAAATTATCAAATTGTATATAAAAAAAATGTTAGGGAATTTAATTCTTACTCATAATAGGATAAAAAGTAAATCCTTTTTTTCTTCCCCTTCTGCACAACCACTAAATTAAAGCAAAATAGTCATGAACAGATATTGAAATGTCCAACTACAAAGTGTTAAAAAAGATGATCCTTGAATATATATATTACTTGGAATACAATACAACTAAATATAGAAAAAGTTTCATAAATAATTCTTGTCGTTCTGCCTTTATGGAGTGGGGGGGACACACACACATTTCTGCTCAATATTGAGTTATTTACCAAACTTCCTTCTAAATTGGGTTGTTTTCTTTTTCTCAGCAATTATAAATCTAAAAAAGTTGACTCCACTTTTTTTTAAGACCAATTCATTGCTAAATAATTTTTATAACTACTCAAAAATGTACTAAAATTTTTCTTAGACACTGCCTTTTCCATTAAAAAATACAAGAATGTACCAGAAACTAAACCCTTTAAAAAAATGTCAGTACGAATATTAAAGAACTTAATTTCTATCTTTCAAATGATTTCACAAATGGATAGATGGAATGCTCTATCCTAATTAAGAAGAGGTTATTTTTTAGATTAGGCATTTAATATAAGAAATCAATGAACTAAAAAAAAATACTTGTAAAAAATCTTTTAATATCCTGTAAAAACAACCTTGCTCTCTATGAGATGAAGTTAATAGACCTGGAAAATTTGTCTGTATTTATGACAGCAATATTCCCATGACAACTTTTAAAACTTGTTAGCAATATTATTATATGATAATAAATATGGGCAACTAAATCATGTTAAAATTTTCTAATCATTAAAGGCTAAAATTATGATGCTATCCATATTTATGTAACAAATCTCATGATAAAAAATGTGAAATATATATGGGGGAGGAAGGGAAATTTATAATTAGATTGTTATTTTATTTTTCTTTATATTTCAGTAAATATAATATTCTCAATAGGATCAATTATAGGACATAATTATTTTAAGCTAGTTTTTTCATTAACTACTTCAACTGGAACTACATTAATATTAATTTATTTTCCCATTTTCATGAAAATTTTCTTGTATTAAAATTACATTTTAGCATATTAAATGTGTTCACAGAATGCTAGTGGTGAAGAAAGCAAAATATCTGCTACAAAATCAAGGACTTAAACTCTTTGCAACAAATTGTTCCAAACATGCGGGAGATAACATTTTCACAATTTGTTGGAAATAATGCCTAGTAATGAGAAGTATTCCTAATAATTATAAAAAAAAATAATATATGATACAAAACTAAATTAAATATAAATAGCTCTATATATCAAATATTTATTTGTTTATGAAATTATACAATTTCATAATTCACAACTTCATAGCCTTAATTTTTTATTTAAAAAATAAATAAATAGCTTGTTCACATTGTCAAATTTTTAAAATTTTCTCTAAGAAAAACTAATCATTATACTATAACAAAATAAATTATTGTCATAAGATAATTTTATAGTAAAATATTATGTCACATTTTATTATGAGTTTAAATTTCATAAAATGCACAAACTAATATTACTTATATTTGTAGTTTTATTAGAAAAAAGATTTAATATTTTCATAGTATATAAAATTATAAAAAAAATGCTACAATAATTGAAATTATATATACATAATGTTTCTGAAATTATATCAAATAAAAAGTATCAATAATCTCTGAAAAGAACTAATAAACATAATTTTGATTTCTTTAACAACTTTGAAAAATTTGAATCGGTAATCACAAAAACAATTCCGTAACCATTTCAAAAAATGCAGTAGTTTAAGTATTTTGAAGTTAGATTTCTGAGCTCATAAAGTTTAAATTTAACATCTTTAATGAAAGATGTAATGGAAAAGTAATTTAAACTAAATGTGTCATTTGTTTTGTGTCTTAAAATATTATGTAATTGTATCTATAATCTAGAGCATAAAGCTAAAACTTACGGGGTTGTAGTAACTTTAGTATTTAATAAGCGTTAAAAAGAGACCACGAAGAATTAAATGATATCTTGAAACACTAGAATATGATAAAGTGTTTTCATTATAATCTCATTATCTTTACTATGTATTAGTTACACTATTACTGTTTTACACTATATTAGTCACAATAATGGTTTAGTTGTTAAAAATATTAATAATGATTTAATATTTCTTATTTTTAAAATATGATAAGAACATTTAATTTCTAACACAATTATTTAAAATTAAAAACATACTTTTACTGCATAATTAAAGAATGATTATGATGTGCAATTGTAACATTTTTTAAAGTTATTATTTATTTAAAACTCTTGTTGAATTAAGAAAATTATATTTTTAAAATTCAACTAGATATTCTAAAACAAATTTTCTAATCATTAAAGGCTAAAATTATGATGCTAACTATATTTATGTAACAAATCTCATGATAAAAAAATGTTTAAATATGTATGGGGGGAGTTTATAATTATATTGTTATTTATATATGTATTACTTGGAATACAATACAACTAAATATAGAAAAGTTTCATAAATAATTCTTGTCCCTCTGCCCTTATGGAGTGGGGGGAACACATTTCTGCTCAATGTTGAGTTATTTATCAAACTTCCTTCTAAATTGGTTTTTTTTTTTTTTTTTTTTTCTCAGCAATTATAAATCTAAAAAAGTTGACTCCACTTTTTTTTTTTTTAAGACCAATTCATTGCTAAATAATTTTTATAACTACTCAAAAATGTACTAAAATTTTTCTTAGACACAGCCTCCTAGTTTTCCATTAAAAAACACAAGAATGTACCAGAAAATAAACCCTTTAAAAAAAAATGTCAGTACGAATATTAAAGAACTAATTTGTATCTTTCAAATGATTTCACAAATGGATAGATGGAATGCTCTATCCTAATTAAGAAGAGGTTATTTTTTAGATTAGGCATTTAATATAAGAAATCAATGAACTAAAAAAAAATACATGTAAAAATCTTTTAATATCCTGTAAAACAAGCTTGCTCTCTATGAGATGAAGTTAATAGACCTGGAAAATTTGTCTGTATTTATGACAGCAATATTCCCATGACAACTTTTAAAACTTGTTAGCAATATTATTATATGATAATAAATATGGGCAACTAAATCATGTTAAAATTTTCTAATCAATAAAAGGCTAAAATTATGATGCTATCCATATTTATGTAACAAATCTCATGATAAAAAATGTAAAATATATAGGATAGGGGGAATTTATAATTATATTGTTATTTTATTTTTCTTTATATTTCAGTAAATATAATATTCTCAATAGGATCAATTATAGGACATAATTATTTTTTTAAACTAGTTTTCATTAACTACTTCAACTGGAACTACATTAATATTAATTTATTTTCCCATTTTCATAAAATTTTCTTGTATTAAAAGTTACATTTTAGCATATTAAATGTGTTCACAGAATGCTAATGGTGAAGAAAGCAAAATATCTGCAACAAAATCAAGGACTTAAACTCTTTGCAACAAATTGTTCCAAACATGCGGGAGATAACATTTTTACAATTTGTTGGAAATAATGCCCTGGTAATGAAAAGTATTCCTAATAATTATAAAAAAAAATAATATATGAACTATTTATAAATTTAAAACTAAATTAAATATAAATAGCTCTATATATCAAATATTTATTTGTTTATGAAATTATACAATTTCATAATTCACAACTTCATAGCCTTAATTTTTTATTTAAAAAATAAGAAAATAGCTTGTTCACATTGTCAAATTTTAAAATTTTCTCTAAGAAAAACTAATCATTATACTATAACAAAATAAATTATTGTCATAAGATAATTTTATAGTAAAATATTATGTCACATTTTATTATGAGTTTAAATTTCATAAAATGCACAAACTAATATTACTTATATTTGTAGTTTTATTAGAAAAAAGATTTAATATTTTTCATAGTATATAAAATTATAAAAAAATGCTACAATAATTGAAAATTATATATACATAATGTTTCTGAAATTATATCAAAATAAAAAGTATCAATAATCTCTGAAAAGAACTAATAAACATAATTTTTGATTTCTTTAACAACTTTGAAAAAATTTGAATCGGTAATCACAAAAACAATTCCATAACCATTCAAAAATGCAGTAGTTTAAGTATTTGAAGCTAGATTTCTGAGCTCATAAAGTTTAAATTTAACATCTTTAATGAAACGTGTAATGGAAAGCCAATTTAAACTAAATGTGTCATTTTTTTTTTGTTGTGTCTTAAAATATTATGTATTTGTATCTATATTCTAGAGCATAAAGCTAAAACTTACAGGGTCGTAGTAACTTTAGTATTTCATAAACGTTAAAAAGATACATGACGAATTAAATTATATTTTAAACTCTTATAGAATATGATAAAGTATTTTCATTATATTCTCATTATGTTTACTATGTATTAGTTAACCTACTATTGTTTTACACTATATTAGTCACAATTATGGTTTAGTTTTTCCAAATATTAATAATGATTTAATATTTCTTATTTTTAAAATGTAATGATAAGAACATTTAATTTCTAACACAATTATTTAAGAATTAAAGATATAGTTTTACTGCATAATTAATGAATGATTATGATGTGCAATTGTAACATTTTTTTTTAAGTTATTTATTTAAAACGCTTGTTGAATTACAAAAATTATATTTTTAAAATTCAACTAGATATTACAAAACAAATTTTTTACAAAAGATAATAATAATTTTGTATACATATTGTAACTGAATATTATCTCTAATTAAAAATACCATACCTATTAGTCATTGAGAATATTTTCATAGTAAATTTTTAAGATTTATATTAAACAAAGACTTAAAAAATATAATTAATTTCAACAAAAATTCCATTAAAAAGCTTTAATTCAAGTTCTGTAAAAAAAATATCTTATAGTAAAATATATCCAAATTATAGATTAGTTAATTTCATAACAAGAAAAGATGAAAACAGGGAGGTAAAAGGCTGTCTTCAAATATTGCCCTAATTTTTTCCTTCTTCTTAACTATTATAAATTATTTTTGCACACTTCTATACAAAAGTAACAAATAAAAACTTAAAATATATAAATATATACTTTAAAAGTTTTTTTTTTTTAAAAAAAAAATATCCATAAGAAGAAGAAAAAAAGCAAATATTATTTTTCTCGTTCACTGTATTGAAGAAATAATTTATTTATTAATTAAATGCAATTTTTATTTAACGAATTTAATTTTAAAATTACAAACAGAAGCCAATGTGTGTGATATAACTTTTACAAATGGTAACAATTTTTTTTATACATTCAGTGTCTTACAATTCAAATGAATTTGTCTGTATTAATCATACAAAAACCATTCCATTCATAAATTAGACATTATAAATATATAAAGTTTATAAATCAGTTTTTAAAAATTAATTATGTTTCCATCAATATTTAAAGAAGATGGAATTATGATTAAAATTATTTAAGAGCTGCTTTTCTGTTGCTAAAAATATACAATTAATTAATATAAATCAATCAATCTCAAAACACCTGGTCAAGTCAAGTATAAAAGAAATTGCTGAATTAAAAAGTTTTTTTCATGTAAGAAGGCTTTAAAATCTCAAATTGAAAAATTTACCATTTAGATTTATTTAATTTTGGAGTTCAACTATATTAATAAATATTTCTTAAAAAGCAATTTATAGTTCATGCATTTATTTTTATTGCAGACTAAATAAATATACTGAATATACATAATTCTTTTTCAATATTTATATCATAATAAACTAGTTTCTTTTATTTAAGGTTTCAATTTTATTTTTATTTAATATTTACTGATGTATGTTGAATGTCAAATACATGGGACAAAAAGATGATAATTCATGCAAATCAAAATCAATTCCCTTCACATTAAAATGTATATATATATATATATATATATATATTTATTTATTTGTTAACTTTTACACAGAAGAAAAAAGTAAAATTATTTGAACCTCCATTCTCATGATACTAGCCTATTAATTATAATTATAAGACTGTGAATGTTGGAAATCTCAGAAATGATGAAAAAATTTTTTATCCCCTCTTTCCAAGATAATTCTTTTATTTCTAAAAATAATAATAAAAAATAAATAAATAAAAGATAAAAAAAAAAAAAAATTACACGTTCACATATGTGCCGATGTCCCGCAAGAGGTTTAAGTGTAAATAAAGTATATCATTATTGTATATAAGAAAACAATAATCGTGAAGTATATTTTTGCATCTTATGAAGAAAAAAAAAAAAATTATTTTAATTAAGTTAAATTTTTATTAATGCCAAAACCTTATACATACATTGAAGCAGAATAAGAACAGTTCAATATTTACGAAATAACAACTGAATATAATAATAAATTTACCGTTGGTAATTTGTAAACAAAGCTCGTGATAAAATCACACACAAACCTTCTGCACTTAATCAAATCAAAAATCAAGATATTATCGGTTCCTTTTGCAAAACCGAAACTTTTTTTTTTTTTTTTTTAATTCACACGTGATTTTGCCATCTAAGTAAACTAGCATTTCGTTTGCTTTAATTATGTTAATGTTTTAATTTTTAACAAATTACTATTTTTAAAATTCTATCTATATTTTTATTTCTTTTGAAAATTTATTGATTTTAGAATTTCAGAGTTATTTTAAAATACAAATTAAGATTTACAAATTTTGTTTTTAGAATTTTTATATTAAAAGCATATTTATACATTCAATGCATTAGAGAAATTGACATAAATTTCCAAAAATTTAAAATGGAAGTTATAAAATTTTTTTTTATTTAAAAAATATTTTCACGATTATATATGTAGATTCATAGCCCTCGAGGCTTATAAGATGAATTTCATTTTATTTCAGATAACGTTCTCAGAAGATATATTCCTTTATATAATATATATATTCCTTTATATAATCTTCAGTTTAAACAAAAAAAAAAAAAAATCCATTTAGTGATAATTGATTTATTCATAAATGAAAAGTAAAGCTTTTCTAAATAAAAAAAAAGTTTAAAAAATATAAATATATTATTGCAAGTTTCCTTGATGAACATCGTTTCTCACTTTTTCAATATCGTGAGAAACGCAAGCCCCAATCATAAATTCATCATGTTATGACAAATTAAAATTAAAGAACTTAATAATTTAAGAACATTTTTATCTTATCGTTTGGACTTTGAGCAGCGGACGTGTTTTTTTTTCCTCTCCCTCAATTCTGTTTGTTTTCTAATGTATCACCTCATTGGTATGTGATTTTTTTCCCCTCTTATTCTGTCTTAATCTCTTTATTACCTTTCTCTTTTGATTTCTTTGGTTCTATGTTATTACTTGTTGTATAAAATGAGTAGCTAAATTCTAGAATTCTTTTAGAACTTTTAGCTAAATTCTAGAATTCTTTTTTTTTCTTCTGTATTTTACTGTGTAGGCGCAGAATTGTTCGGGTTTTTAGCTACGAGCGTTTCTCACTGCCTTTACTCAGTAAAGTGCATATTTATTTTCTGTTTTAGTCAGTAGTTTTTTTTAAATATTTGGTTTTGTTTATTTTATTCTATTATGGCTGTTGTCGAGGGAGTTTCGCTCTCCCCAAACAGCACAACCATGTCTCTCTCCCCTGCTGACAATCAACCAGTATGTTTCATTTGATTGACGTTAATACTAACCCGACAGCGTTTAACTTTATTCAAGAAATTGATCAACTTAATATTAGCATTCAACAATTTTTCATCATTCATTGAGTGCGAAAACCTCAATGATCATCTGAACAACATTGAAAATTGCTTAAAAATTGAACCTCAAATACCTAATTTAGATCTTTTTATACAACTTACGCTTTCTAATATTACCAATAAAAACTTAAGGAAGCAAATGAGTCTCATCTTGCTGAAACTCAATGATTCAAACAACTCGATAACTACTCCTACTAAAAAGAAAAACTTAAGGTCACACAAAAAGGAAAAAAAATTTTGCTAAACGGCCTAATACCAGTGATCCCACTGTTATCAAGTTATCTCCCAAATTTGCTTGCCTTAACCCAATCTTGGTCCTAGTGATGCAGACAACATACCTCCTGCTAAAATTGAAGACATTCAAAAATGTTGATAAATTACATCTGGACGAAAACAGTATGGACACAGATCTCACTAATGACCAGAATATTGCTTCTTCTTGTCCTGCACCCCATACTACTAAATATGTTCCTCCAATTATAATAGACAACATACAAATTCTACTGAAATTCTTAAGAACATCAACCAGATTACAAATTCAAAGATTGAAGGATGCCTTTCTGGAGGCAAATTAAAAGTTTTTCCAACCACACCGATGACTACAGATCCATACGGAAGAAAATTGATCACCTGAAACTTAAAAGTCATACATTTGAATTGCCCCAAGAAAAGCTACTTAAAGTTGTTGTTCGCGGACTGCCTTCAGATCTCCCAATTGATGTCATCATGCAGGAAGTCCAAATTCTCAACTTTCATCCTGAATTCTCACTCCACTTCGTAATCGTGCTGGTACCGGCGATCTACCTCTGTACCTAATAGTTCTACCAAAAATGAACAAAACAAAAGAATTTTCGACCTATCCGCCTTATATTACTTTAGGGTCAAAGTTGAACCACTCAGAAGAAAATCAGGACCCAGCCAATGCTAAAATGTCAAGAATTCTATCATCATAACAAATTCTGTACAAGAGACCCTCGATGTCTCAAATGTGCTGGACCTCATGCCACCAAAAATGCACCAAAAGGCCAGATGAAGCTCCCAAATGCGCCCTTTGCTCTGGAGAGCATACTGCAAATTTCTCAGGTTGTCCTAAAACCCTGCTAATTTCACTCCTGCTCCTCCCGAAGGTCAACGCTTGGACGGAGAGACTTAAAAACAAGCACAACAAATGAAGCCTGAGAACTTCAACCAATTGTCTCTTCCCGCTCATCAGAAGGCTTCTCCAACTCTTCCTCCTTCTTCAGATGACTTTCCAACTCTTCCTACCCAGACCTCTCACCATACTACTTCTTCCAATAGTCTGCAGGCTTCCACGGAAACGCCTCCAATTCAAAAAAAAATCTTAAAAACAAGCACAACAAATGAAGCCTGAGAACTCCAACCAATTGTCTCTTCCCGCTCATCAAAAGGCTTCTCCAACTCTTCCTCCTTCTTCAGATGACTTTCCAACTCTTCCTACCCAGACCTCTCACCATACTTCTTCTTCCAATACACTGCAGGCTTCCACGGAAACCCCTCCAATTCCACTCATTCTGCAACAATTAGTTGGGGTACTTTCAAATCTTTCTGTTTTAATAACTGCTCTTCAAAATCAACAGTCAATAACATGCAATAGATCGACCAATAATTCTATCTTATGCGTGGCTTGAACTCCAATAGTCTTAAAGGAAAAATTAATGAATTACAAAATTTTATATCTGAAAATAAACCTCATGTAATTGCTCTCCAAGAAACACATCTTCGACCAGGCGATTCCTTCAAAATTCCAAATTATATCATATATCGCACCGATCGTCTTACCCACAGAGGAGGAGGCGCGGCTACCTGCATTCATAAAAATATTAATCATAATCAAATTCATTTTACTACAACCAGCTTTGAAAACTCTGCTATCGATATTAATCTCAAGAATAACCTAAAAATTACTGTTGATAGCATTTATCGCCCTCCAATTGGTAGATTCATTACACAAGAACTTGATACAATAGCTAACTCCAATCAACAGGTACTTCTACTTGGTGACTTCCATTCCAAGCATCCTGCATGGAATAATGGGCGCAGCAACATAAATGGTTCTATTATCTTTGATTGGACAAATCTTAATGCATTCAATGTTATTGCTCCTAATGATCCCACATATTTCTGCCTTCACAGTTCTTGCAATAGTACTCTTGACATCGCACTTCTTAAAAATTTAAACGCCGGGCCTGCTTCTTTCTATCAACGATCTTTCCAGTGATCATAACCCTGTGATAGTTGAAGTCTCTCATAATTCATTTGCGCCCTTCTTCAATAGCATAATCACAACTACCAATTGGAATATTTTTACTAAAATTCTCTCTCAAAGTATTCCTGGTAATCCAGTCATCTCCAATATTCAAGATATTGACAAAATAATTGATAAATTCAACTATGCTGTTACTTCTGCTATCAACCTTGCTAGCAAATCTAAAGAACTCAGTACACCACACCAAAAACTTCCTACTGAAATCACCTCTAAAATTGCGGAAAAAAAAAAAGAATTCGAAAATTATGGCAAGATACCAGGTTTCCTCCGTTCAAGCAATCCGTCAACAAGCTTCAAAAAAAGAAATAAAGCAAATGATTCACAAATTAAAAAATGATCAGATGGAATGAATTTTTATTAGGCCTAAATCCAGAAGATAATTCTCTCTTCAAAATTAACAAACATTTTACCAAAAAAATATCCCAAAATTCCTCCACTGGTTGGATCCTCAGGTTTATATTCTCATCTTCTGATAAAGCGAACTCTTTTGCTGAAAACCTTGAACTCTCCTTTCAAGAAAACCTGAACCTTTCGATTACTCACAAATTGAGCATGTTGAAGATGCAGTAACTTCCTTTCTAGCTGATCATCAAAATTATCATAACAATATTTTTTTTCTCCATCTGACATAATTAACTTAATCAAGAATCTCAACATTCGAAATCTTCTGGGACCTGACAACATTCCAAATAAAGCCTTAATGTGTCTCCCCCTTAATGCCATTACTCATCTTGCTAAAATCTACAACAGATGTACTAAATATCACTACTTCCCTCCTATCTGGAAAAAAGCAAATATCATCATGTTCCCTAAACCTGGCCAAGATAGGAAATTTCCTCAAAATTATCGGCCCATCAGTCTCCTTAGCTGTGTAGGAAAACTTTACGAAAAACTCTTAGTGAAACATATTACTTCTTTTTGCGATAAAAATTCCATAATTCCAGCAGAACAATTTGGATTCCGTCAACATCACTCAACTTGTCATCAACTTCTACGTGTCACCAATATCATCACTGAAGGATATAACTATAAATTTTTACAGGAGGTGTCTTTCTAGATGTCAAAAGCTTTCGATCGACTGTGGCACAATGGACTGATCTACAAAATGATCAAACTTCAATTTCCAACTTGGATCACACTTATCATTACAAATTATCTTAAAAATAGAATCTTTCAAGTTCGACTTCATAATGAATTCTCCAAAATCGGTCGTATTTGTGCTGGTACACCTCAAGGAACCGTGCTAAGTCCTATTCTCTATAATATCTTTACCTACGACTTTCCTCAGTGCACTAACATTTCCACTTGCCTATTTGCTGACGATTCTGCTGCTGCTCTTGCCCAAGGTGCTTCTATTCTTTATGTCATCAATACTCTTCAAAATTTTCTGAATATCCTAGAATATTGGCTAACTAAATGGCGCATCGCAATTAATGTCTCTAAATCTCAAGCTATCAGTTTACTATCATTTTATCATTATTTTATTTATCTATTTTACTTCAACGCATATTTACGCATCATAAATTTCTTGTTACGTTTCCATCACCGATGATTTACATTTTCTTACTTTCTACTTTTTTTTTCTCTTTCAAATCATACGATTACTATTATCTATTTATCATGACTTTTCTTTCCTACTGCCTTCACATACCATTGAAAAGATGAACGCTGCGTTCATGCACTCGATATCTTTATTCAACAATGATGATCAAAAATATTTTTATTCAATGATGAGACGTGATAATTTGTATGAGGGATTTTTATTATTGCAATCAAACATATTACTTTAAATTAAATTCTAACTAGGACTTGATAAAACTAATTTCTTTTCAATTTTTCTGGAGAAAACTTTTAATTAATATAACTTCAACATACTAATATTTTCGTTAATAATTTGCATTCATCATTGTTAAATAAAGATGTCGAGTGCATGAACGCGAACTACGCAATGGTATGTGAAGGTGAGGAAAGAAAAGTCATGGATAAATAGATAATAGTAATCGTTTTGAGAGAAAAAAAAAAAAGAAGAGAATAATAATTTGCATTAAAAGATGCTGAAAAAAGTATGAATTTTAAACAGAAATAAAATGTATAGTTTATTCAAAACTTAACAAAGGAAAGACAATCACTGACGGATATGCGATAGATGTGTAAAAATATTAATTTATGCTTCTCATCATCATTGTTGAATAAAGATGTCGAGTGCCTGAACGCGAAGCGTTCATCTACTCAATGGTATGTGAAAGCAGTAGGAAAGAAAAAGTCATGATAAATAGATAATAGTAATCGTATGATTTGAGAGAAAAAAGAAGAAATTAAGAAAAAAAGTAAATCATCGGTGATTTTGAAATCACACATTATGCATGGAAAAAAAAAAAAAATTAATGTTTCTCTCTGTCTATATATATATATATATATGTATATCATATATATGTGTTAAAAACTTAAGGAAAAAAAAATGAAGACAATTATACAGGGTGTATACTAACTTCACCAACAAACTTGGATTGTTGATAGTTTGCATCAAGAAGAACAAAAATTTAATATAAAATGGTGTCACAAGTCATACTGAGTTTATTCAAGTCGTCAGGGTAGTGCGTGGATTGAATGCGCCAGTTGACGATTGGTACCTACCAAATGAATGTAATTTTTGTAAAAAAAAAAAAAAGGCACGCATTGTACATAGGAGAACAAACTCAAGCGCTATGAAAGTCAGATCAATTGTGGGAAGTGGTGGTTTTTGTCACTACATTTGGATTGATCGACTATTAAAACGATGAAATAGCGAATATAAATATAATACATGACGAAGCTGGAAGCTACGAATTTTTTATTGCAAACAATATCTCAAAAAACCATTTCTGAAGGGGTATTGTCTACCTTCAAGATCGTGATACGACACCTAAAGGAAATAGGATCCATTCAAGCCATGAGGTGTGATGGAGGATTATATGAGTTCAGTGGAGAGTATATATTTGCTATAATTTACTGATTCGCCAAATATCCAGTACTCCAATCATTGCAACCTTACTCAATGTTTTTCATATGTTGGTGTGGATATTCATATGATTGTGAAATTTGCGACCTTTTTTCACATTCAAAAGGATGCAAGTCCTTGACGAAGGGATTATTCTGTCTCCTGAAATTCATGTGCTGGGTGATGAATGTAATCAGGAACTATCCACTAATTTGCCAAAGTGCTATTCATGGGTTAGGTCACCTTTATCAGCGAGGGCATTTTCGACATACATTTACCATATTTGATGGAAGGAGAATCCTACACTATTGCCCCTTGAATATAAAGCAAAAATTCCATATTAATATATTTATAGTTCAAATGAACTTGTGCTACTCAGAACAAATAAAATTCCCACTACAAATGGTTCGACAAAATGGTGACTACGGATGATGTTGCATAGAGCAAAACGATAATGAAAGAACAACTCTTAATATACTCAAAGGTGTTGGATGTTTTTCTGTTAAAAAGAATCCTCAATGATTTGTTGGCAGTTCGAACGTCTCACTGCTTCAAGATGTCTCGCAGAAATTCCTTCCATGTTTACCACATCATTCACCTATCTACCTGCAGCGAAAATATGGTTCACACATGAGGGTCGCCCCTTCTTTTTTCCTGTGGCATGTAACCATCTCGATGCCACGTATTCCGAAAGATGAATAAGGACACGTTATTGGTCTCCAAGCTCACTAGATCTTAACTTCTTTTGAGGTCACCTAAAATCTTTTGCTTGTGAAACATCAATGGCGGTACTAGAAGATCTGATAGTGAGGACGGACAACTTTAACAGAAAACCTCAAAAACCTTTGAGGTATAAAGAGTTGTTTCTGTATCGTTTTGCTCTATGCAGCATCCGTAGTCACCATTTTGTCAAACTACTGTGTGGCATTTATTTGTACTATGTTGCACAAGTTCAGTTGGACCTAGTATGTCTAACATTTTTCTTTCCCCTTTCCACTGTGCAAACACATTTTTAGCTTCAGCTTTGACCCCTTGTTTCATTGCATTTTTTTTAGCCTTGATGTTTACTACCATCTATCGAGCTCGTAAGCATAGTTCACATACACCCTATTTATTTTATTTCTTATCATTACAAGTATAACTAAAATTATTTTTTTTATACAAAACATATTATGAATACTTAAACTTTGAAATATATCATCTTTTAAAGTCTAGTAAAACTTTTGCTTGTTCAGTTTAAATGCTATTTCCTTAATTTTATCAATTTAGTTAATATTCTACTAAACTTTTGTTCTTTAAAACCATCATGTTAATGATTTTGAAATTTGTAAACTTTCACATTTCATATATAAATTCAACATCATGGTAGTTCCCCTTTTATTTTCCTGGCATAAAAAATCTCTTTGGAAATCTGCCATTAAAATGTAAATAAGTTGGGAATTTAGTTTTTCTAGTCCCAAGAATCTATTGAATGTTTAGTTCTAAGTAGAAAAACGTTTATTTGACCGCATCCTTATAACTAAGATTGTGTTTAAGTAAAATGCAGGAAAGAAGGCAATAAGAAATCATTACAAGTGTTGTTTGAATTGATAGCATCCTTTCACAGGAAACAAACATTCTACACATATTTTGAGTTGTTTGGCCTCCACATCTGTGCAGATATCTATGATCTCATAAAACCAATTGTCACCTGCAGTATCATCAACAGAATAAAGGTATTCTCGTATAAGTTAGAAAATCATTTATTTGACACTTCCAAAGACCAGTTGACACATGTTTATTGTAGTTTAAGGGGGTGGTGTGGCAAAAATATTAAACTTACATTATAGTGGGTATTTTTTAAAATTTAGTACAAGGATACGTTATTAGTGACTTTTTATTCCTTTTCTAAAAATGCTAGTAATCGGAAATTGACTCTTCATATTTTGATTTTTGCATAGGCATAAAAAGAAGTGATTATTGAATATAAAGTCGATTGAATTTTAAGGAAAAATTGAAATCTAGTCAAATGATTAATTATTGGAAGTCACGTATAAAGGAAATTTACAGAAAGAAATTAAAAAGTTAATCTATATTAAGATGTAAAAAATATAAAAGAAAGCTTTTCATTAATATTTATATTACAAATTATATTACTAACAGCTTAAAAAACAATTAAGAAATTTATGAAGAATAATAAATTTTTTTCTGTAAAAATGATTTTCTTTTTACATTTCAAACATACATGACAGCAAATTTTTATCGTTAGATATGGAATTCTAAATATTAATCTATGAACGTTTTAAAAGAAAATCAGAGGGTAAAGTTGTGTTCTGCAATAAATGCACATTATGAACATAAAGTTAGAAAAGATTATTTGAAAAAAAATTTAAGTCACTTTATGAAAAAGAACTATTAAGGATATTTTTATTGATGCGAAACTATAAATTAATGAATGATTAATAAATAATATTAAATAAATAATCATAGTAATGAATAGAAAATAATTATAATTAATAGTGGTATATATGCTAGAAGCATGCATGTTCCCATAAAAACGGAAAATATATATCAGTGAACAAAAAAAGGGAGTTAAATTCATTACAAATGTTGCTGTAATATAAAAAATGATGATTGATTTAAAATATCAGGTAAAAAGCATGTTTACTAGATAAAAATTTATTACACATACCTAAACTACAGATTAGCAAAAATGCTTGCTAATACATCTATATTTATCAAAATGTTTTCACACTTTAAGACATTATCATTATCAAAGCCAATTTGTAGTTTCATTATTTATTTATTTTGATTGTTAACAGTAATGAATGGAAACTCCTATGTAAAAGAAATAATTAACATAAATTCTGTAATGCATTAACTTTGCAACCAGGCTAGCATATTAGTTAAAGGTTTTCCTCTTGTAATCTGCAAAAATTAAAAAACATTTTTTATAACTTACTTTGAAATTAGGATAATGTTGCTATATAGCTAAAATTAAATCAAATATTAAAACTAAAACTATTTATGGTAATCCCAATGCTAAGATGGCAGAAAAATAACGAACAATTTATATATGCGCAAGTGAAGGCAAATAAAGAAGTTATAATTCCAGATAACTAGCTTAGCAGGTCTTAAAAATTTATTTCACTACCACTAGCCATTATTTCATCATTATCTTCAAGACAATTTTCAAAGATGGTTTTATTTCCATTGAATTAATTCAAAACTCATTTTTAGGTTGAAATACAGAATTATATATTTTTATACAACTATTTCTTTACTTATTTTGGCACTCATTAATTAAAGGATATTATTTTTTATATTTAAATATGTAGTACAATTTGAAAGAGATCATGACAAGTATAAAAAATATTTTTATTTATTTCAATACATAAAGCCATAAATGAATTAAAATACAAATAAAAGAAAGTAACAAAATAAAGAACTAAGAAATAAAATTAAAACTGGAAAAATATTATTGACAAGCAAGAATTGCATTTCGCAGCTGACGATTTTCTTCCAACAACACTTCAATAATTTTAAACATAGTTTCCTTTTCTGCTGCATGTCGCTCTTCCATTTCTTCCTAACAAATTAAAAACAGAAAAATTAATTTTCTTCATATATACATAAAGCTGGTACATAACAATATTTGAAATATATTAAAATATGACTTTTGAAATAAAAAATATTTTACAGCATCATTAATATACCTGGAGTTCTTTTAAAGCAAATAGAGATATCAAAAATAATTTTTAATACAATTCTTATTTATTTTGTTGACCAATCCAAAAGCTCTAGAAAATTTTGAATTTTTTTTTTTTTTTTTTGCACTTGAGAATTTTGTTTAAATGAGCTTTTATACAGGCCAACTGTATAATAAATGTATAGTAATGTTTTTATCTGATTTAAAAATCAAGACAATGCTAGCAAGTTTTCTCATAATTTTTAAATATGCCAAAAGAGGTTGAGGTGTATAAATGATTCATTTACATAAGCCCTTATCAGGATGTTAACATAAAAATTTAAATTTATCTATTGTATAAAAGTTGACATTTGGCCGAACAATTCAATATAAATACACATGCAAGTTTGAAAATTTTATCGGTTTATAAAAATGAGAGTCCATTAGAATTAAATAAATAAAAAACTACCTGCACACACAAATGAAAACTATTTGCAAACTTAATATAATCTGATTGTGATAAAAGATTGACATAAAAATACGAAAATATTTAACATTTTTAAATATCCCCGAGGTGCATAAAAATTAATGTAAAGCACATTATACAACATCAACAGTACAACAGACTTAGCTTCAAAATGTTTTTTTTTTTTTTTTTACTTCCAATTATGAACCAATGAAAGAAGAAAGGAGTGAACTTTTCTTTATCTGTTTATTTACTTAATTTTGAAATAATCCATTCTTTAACATTGTCCACATTTTTTATGTTATTTAACAAAGCACTTTACCATGGTTTCTAAAATGATATTTCATATGAGTGGTTTGATCACTTATGGATTTTTTTTTTTGTTATTGGCGGAATGTCAAAGATTCACAAACAGATTAAGTTGACAAAATATATGAGATTTTTTAATGGCAAATAATGTAATTTTTCTTTTCTTTTTGCATATGATATTAGGCATTATTTTGTTTCCTCCTTTCTATAAAAAAAATACTTGTAAAATCTCACAAATGTATTTGCAGGTGGTGTGCATATATTACTATCTAGTTCCAATTCCCCTATAATTTTAAATGAGATATTATAGCTGTTTATAAAGATAAAGTTGTGTGTATAAAGGCAAAGTGGTTAAATTCCTGCAAAGCATTTCTATTAACATGCTTTTTCTAACTACAACTTCTTTTTTAAAGATATTTCATTTTGTTTCTGACACTTATAACAAAATTATTATAATTTCTTTTTAATTTATTTGTGCAATTTTCTGCTTTTTTAACTTTCCTGTTCATAATTTACATCATATTTGCAAATTGCTTAATAATTAAGAATTGATAAATCTTTTTGTGGATTTTTCGATAACTTTACTTAATATTTTAATTAAAAGGTTCTAATTTCATGAGAATTTTTAATTCTTCTGAAGTTCATTTGTTAGATTTGGTTGGCAACATTTAAATACAAAAATAATTACAATTTAAGACATTAATTTTTAATGAATGAATCTGAAAAGTGAAAATGTGAATCTGAAGACAACATGGTAAAAAAGAATTAAAAAGTACAATAATTACTCAAATAAGTGAAATACTTAACTTATATTAAATGTGGCAAAATGTAATAGCACTTTTAATCAAGTGAATTAAGCTGAAATTTATCTAAATAAGTTGTGAAAACAAAATGAAATCTTTCATAATAAACGTTTTTCATTTAAATATAACAAAGATATTTCTGTTTATGATAAGAAAAGCTTCAAAGCACCTTTTCTAGCAGTGCATGCCTAAAAAAAAAACATTCCCATAATGGCTCTCAAAGTTCCATACAGGGAGGGCAGCATGAATGTTAATGATTGGTATTGCTACAATCGAATATCCTGCTCGACACACCTTCAAAGATATCTCTTTCCACATCTAAAATGCTGACTTTTCTAATTTCACACATCCATACAATCAAATGAAAATTCCTACAAAATTGTTAAGAATGTAATATAATTGTTAGATTTTAAATAAATTTTCGAGGTGCCAATCAATTATTTTTATTGTTTAAAAGAACATAATTGTTTCCTTCAGTTGAATAAGATAATTCTAAAAAATATTAATAAGAAATTGATTTATCTGTCTGATATTTTTAATAATGTAGATTATAGAATATCTAAAAATAAATGCGATGAAATTAATTCCTTTGCATTGTTTATGTTTTTACAATTTATATTGCAGTTAATTTTAATCTATATATAAATTAATAAATAAATTAAATAATCATTTATGCGAATTTTTTAAAGATATGCAATAATACACATTACATGAACAAGTATTCTTTAAATCATGGGCAGCCAACTAAAATGCTCTTGTGGGCCACTTTGGAAATGCATCATAAATCCATGGGCTATATATAAAATTATATATCCCCATATTAGATTTAGATCCACTACAGACATTTTATGGAGTGAAAAATTGAAACATAGTGAGTTATTATTATTGTGTTTACTATTATTCTTACATGTAAACATAGACAATATAATAACAATGATACTAAACATAAATTGTAAAGAAATTTTTTTTTTTTTGCTCTAATGCAGCTGACAAACACTTAGACAGCTTGGTCTTGGATGCCTTAAGGCAAGGACTGCACAGACGTTACTCACTTTGCATTACCCAGGGCGTGGCGTGTAACGTGAAGATAAGCCACGGACGCAGAGTAACAATGCCCCCGCAACGCTCTACGATCCTATTAGACCAGGACCTACGGTTTAAAGTGGATTCCGAATCACTACAAACATCCACGGCACCGCCGGGATTTCAATCCGAAACCTGTGGTACCGAGCGCCAGAGAGCGTTAGCCACTCGGCCATTCAGGCACTTGTAAAGAAATATATAACACTAAAAATGAAATATAAAAATATTTATTTTACTAGTGCAATGTTTTTTCCTCCACTCTTTCACTTAACTTTTACAAATCGATATTAACAACTATTTGTGCCAGATTTCTGAAAGTGGAAAATTTATCTTTTGTGATGCAAGGATTATAACAATCTATTTTTGATTCTGATTCTTCAAAAATGTGTTTTAATTCAATATTGTACTGTAAGTCAACCAGTTCCATACAAAAATAATGCATTGTTTTTCACTACTTCGGTCATTATAAAATAAATATATTTCGTAAAAAGTGTGATAAATCCCACAGGCCTGAAAAATAAACAAGGCCCCCTTCTTTAAATTGTTTTTTTTTTTTTTTTTGTGTATGATTACAAATAATGAAAACCTATAATGAAAATGAATTTGAAATGGTTATTCAAGCTTTGCCCAGAATATAATCATAAATAAATAAATTTTAATTTATAAATAAAGAAAATTAGACTTTTCTTTTACCTTGCAGATTATATAGAACAGAATAAATAAACAAGGTTAATTGCTTACCAGTTTTGAATACATTGTCTTGCATAAAGAAAAGTGTTGAGAATGTAATTGCTGACGAACACCATCAAATTGATACTGGATTGTATCATTTATTAATTTTTCAAGTATACCAGATTGGATCTGCAAGAAAAATTTTTCATGTGAGGAAACATATTTCATACAACAATATGCTTTCACAAATAAGAAAACAGATTTTTTTTTTTTTTTTTTTTTTTTTTTTTTGCTGTGCTGTTTTATAAATTTTTAGACATCAAGAAATCTTTGAGATATACTAACATTCATAAAAATAACTAATTGATAAGAATGAAAAGTTACATACTTCAAAAATTTTTCCAAAACTCATAACAGTTTTATCAAGCTTCTTCTTTCATGTTATTTTATTATGCTTTATAACAAGCAGTATTTGATTTGATTCTTATTTACCATTCATCATTAAAAATTTCTAAATTATTTTTTCCATTTTAATTTTTTAATAAATAAGATTTTTCTTCTTAATGGAAAATCAATTTGTTAAAATAAATTATAATAAATAATTTGACATATAAAATATAGCAATAAACTATTTTAATATTGAAAATTATAACAATGATTTTTGATAATGTACATATTATTGATTATGTAACAATAATTGTGAATTTAACTATTTGGTCATAATAGAGTTTCTTTCATTTGAAAATGTATTAATATAATGATTATTATTATATAACATATAAACTCTTGAAATAAAATCACTTTATATATTTATTATTTTCAAGAAATAATTTATCATATTATACAAATTAATATCTGATTTGATTAAAATTTTTTTAATGTATGACAAGTTCATTAAAAATATTTATAATTTAATTATTTATCATTACATATAAAAGTATTTCAAATTTTTACCTAGAAGAAGGCAGATTTTCTAAAAATGGAATTGCAGCACAAGAACATAGTTTTTAACAAAAGCATCATTGTAGTAAGAATTTCTTAATTCATATTTTTAATTTAACAACCAAAAGAGAATTAAAAATTAGCAATTTCAACTGATTTATTAAATATTTCCTAATACTTTTTCATTAGCTAGGTCTATTTTTTCAATAAATACTTTTTTTGTCAAATTTTACAAATACAATATAATAAAATACAATTTTATAAAATTTTTGTCACTCATAAGAAAAAACATTAATCATCATAGCAATCAAAATTATTGCATAAATAATTAAATGCAATAAAAATTATACATGAAAAAAAAAAAAAATAATAGCAATAATAATAAGTATAAATAAGAATAATAGAAATATCAATCAAATTATAAAAGTACTTAAATAATGCCATAAAAATAAATCTAAAAATGTTCAGTTGTTCAATTACAAATGTTTTTCAGAATGGTCAAAAATATTTCCAATATGAAGTATAAACCGCTACAAAAAAAAAAAAAAAAAAAAAAAACTGGATTACATAATAATTTAAATGTTGGTAAACAGTGGCCTATTGCTATTTATAATGTCATTTTGCTCTACCCCAGAAGAGATTATTTCATGATTGACATGGCAAAGCATCTTTAAATTCAATTTTATATATTTTATAACAGTCAAAAACACT
Organism: Caerostris extrusa; assembly: GCA_021605095.1. NCBI lineage: Eukaryota > Metazoa > Arthropoda > Arachnida > Araneae > Araneidae > Caerostris > Caerostris extrusa. Next base: position 23,919 of record BPLR01000526.1, on the reverse strand, counting down.
TTTTAACCTAATTTTTTTTTTTCAATGGCCGCCATAAACAGCCAAGCAACTTTCTTCAGGTTTTTGACATAATCTACCAAATATTTGTGTAGGTGGAAGAATATAGTCAATGTTATTCTTATGAATATAATTTAATTGATTTTATTACTATAATAACATAATTTTTAATGTATAGAAACATTTAAATACTCGTTTGCAAATAAATGTAAGTGATATCTCACATGTTTTACGATAAAACACAAAAATTCTTGTTGAACTTTTTGCAATTACTTTTCTAAATTATGGCTAGACTTTAAATAATTACAATTACTTAAAATATAATTTAACAAATATGATAAAGATATTATTAGTATTAGTTTTATTTACAGGATACAACTGAAATAAATAAAATAATTTGTAAAAAATTGTTATAAAAAAAATTCAAAATTCTTTAAACTATGCAATATATATATAAAAAAACTGCTTACCTGGGATAATGGATTTCGTTTGCTAGTTGATGCAAGCTTATCTGTTTTTTTTATATTTTTTTCTGATCCAGAAACAATAGTGGGCCTGTCTTTCTTATTTTCAATTTGAAAATTTTCTTTAGTGCCTTCTTTTAATAAATTATAATTTTTCGTGGTTTGATCAAGATCAGATACAATCACTTGGGGAGCTGCACTTTTTACATGTGATTTTTCCATGTCTTCAAAGTGTGTTGGCAAAACATTAGTAACAGTTTTACTATTGCCTGCTTTTGTTTCCTTCTGTTGACTAGATCTATCCCTTACAGTTACAAAATCAATAGATATGTCTTTATCACTTTTTTTATCTGTCTTATAAGATCTTCTATTGGTATTAACTGACTTCCCACATTTTTGCAAGGAATTTTTATTCTTAGTAACACTTTCTGAATTAGGAGAAGATTTTGAATGCTTTGCTGAATCTTCAGAAGGAGAAGTGGCAAATACATCATCATTTCCAAATGGAGATAATGACAATACATCTTTTGATTTTATATTTTCTAAAGAGAGTAAGAGCAAATGATTTAATTTTATAAAATACAGGAAACAATTGTATTCAAATAACATTTTTATAAATAATAAAAGCAATCATCTATTGTCCTTTTTTTTTTAAGAAAGTAAATTTTCTGAGCAAATGTGATTTTACGAGCATGTAAAAGCATGTACAGGAGAAATACAACAATAAATATTAAAATACAAATCAAATTTCAATGATTAGAACATATTTGAATTTTAGAATAATATATAACTAGTTAAAAAGCATACAGTGAGACTCAGGTTCTAATTTGTATCCAAAAGATGCTCATTAACACCGGTAAAATGTGTAATATTTAATTTAATATTTGGAGCATAACAGTTCAATGGATTATATAGTTTGTATATGGAAAAACAAAATTTACATTAGCCGCAAAAGAACCTTTTAGTGTTATAAATTTATTTAAAAATAGATATTATAAAAAAAGTTGTAAATAGAAAGCAACCCACATATTTCTTTTCATGCAACAAAATCAACACATCTATTTTTCTTTCACAGTAAGATGTTTACTTAAAACCAGAGGTAATAGAATTTTTGAGTAGAAAAAAAAAAATAATAAATAAAAAAAAATAGTTGGTCTGTGATTGGAGCGAAAGGTTATACAATTACAATCTTATTTTATAAAAACATCTTAATTACTACTTTCCCAGTATAATGAAGTGTGAAAATCTTTTATATCTACCATAACCTTTAAGCATCACCTCAAAATTCTTAATAGTCTATTCAGTTTTTATTTAAATATTCTTTTTTTTTTTTTTAAAATTTATAATATTAAAATTTTAAGCACATTATATAACTGTATTCATATTATGAATATGATTTGAAATTCAAAGTGCATAATTGTAAAAAAAACTTCCAATACATAAATTACAAAGTTCTCATGCTTACCATTTTTACGACGTGATGGCTTATCTGACTTTTTAAACCAAATCTCTTCAGTAGAAGTCTTTTCTTTATTGCTTTTTGAATGAGCATTACTTTGCTAAAAAATTACAATGTAAAGTAATATATGGGGAAGAATACAATATAATGAAAGGCTATTTTAAATTATTAATTATATTAATTTTCTTTTTCTTTTAAGGTTCACAAATCAAATTAAAAGCATTACAAGTGTAAATTTTATTCCACACTATTTTCTTTCCCCTTTCACATAAAAATCTAACACTTAAAAATTTATATAATTATATTTATAACTAAATAATTATTATGTATTAAAGCAATAACATATAGCAGTAACAATATTAAACTAATAAGATTACATATTTTCATGAATTTAACAGACATTTATTGGGCTAATGCCCATTAAATAGAATAATTAACTTAATTATGGGGGGTAAAAAATATTTATGAAGTAAACATAAAAGAAAAAAAAAGTTAATTACTAAAATAAATAAATAAATTGTTGTTTTTTACGAAGCTAATGCTATTTTTATCGAAATTGATGAAAATTTTAAAATTAAAAATTAAAGTTAGAAAAGTCATAGACAAAAAATGGCTTTCATTAAATTTTTGTAGAAATATTAGTTTTTTCCCCCAAGTTTGTATTAATCCAGATTTTTTGTTATTTTCCATAGAAGCAATGGTGAATTTGTAGTAATTGACATTTCTGAATATAGTATAACATATTAACTATCTATTCTAAAGTATAATGTATTTTTATAATTTCACAACTGGTGTTTTTTTTTTTTTTTTTTTTTTTATTAAATCTTTAATATTTGTATCACCTTTTTAACCGGCAGGTAGCTACATAATTCTGGATATGAAGTGGAATAAAGTTTGAACTATTGTATTGATCGGTTGGTATTTAAATTGAAGGTTCATGTTTAACTCATTTAAATATGTTCTCAAGTCTTAAGAAACATACTTGATATGTCAACCAGTTTTCATCATAAAGTTTTGGCACTAATTTTTTTTTTTTTTTTTTTTTTTAGATTGATTAATTTTACAAATGATAGAATCTTTACAAGCATCTTACTTAATAAAAGTAAATAATGTCTTGGTTGTCAGAAACTAAAAATTGACTATTGTTAATTACATTGGCCTTTCTGAAATATACAGTCTTAATAACAATCAGGATAACATCTATCTTTACAGCTGTTATTTCTTAATGTAATATGAAGCAATGTTTCATCATATGAAATTTTTTAGAGGGAATTAATCAGTCTTTATTAATTTTACAATTTTATTATTTTTTATCAATATTGCCAGAACATCATAAATAATAATACCAAATATATTCACAATGCACAGAGAAAATTGTTTTGTGTATCCTTCACTGCTTTATATGAATCTTTTAACGGTTTTGAAGAAGCCATTAAAGATTGTCAATTTTATTTGTATTAGTAGTATCAGCATTTTTGTCTATCAACAAAGCATGAAATTTAACATTAGCAGCTCTAATTTTCAAACTTTTTCCTAAATAATTTATTTTACCAATCTGCCTGATTATATTTTAATAAGATAAATTTATTTTTAAAATCTTTTTTTTTATGAGGGCAAATTATATATGCCCAACTTTTCCACATAACTTAATAAATTCATCATTGACATATTGGTTTTAATTTTTTGCTATTAAGTTTGCAACCCCATAACTATTTGTTACAATAGAATCTTTTTTGGTTATTTTTTTAAAAAAAAAAACATTATAGATTTTAAGTTCACTATTTTGCAGCAAATTTTGTGCATATCTTTTCCAATCATAGTCTTTGAAAATTGGCACATATACTCTACAGAAACTGGTACAGAATGCTTTAGTATTCATTTTGACAAAACACTGTCATCCACATTTTGCTCAATAATATACCTTTTCCCATCTGTTTCGCCCTTTTTTTTTATTGAGAAGTCATGGAAAAAGACGCTATAATTTACTGCTTACAATTGCAAAATGAAAGAAAGAGCACTCAAGCCAAATTTATCAATTTGAGAATTAATTACTAGCATAGGCAGCAATTTTGAATAAATATCCAAGAAAGATTTTATGAATTATTTTATTGCTAAAGTCAAATGTTATGGAAAAATAATGCAATAAAAAATGAAACACACCTTAAGTTTATTTATTCTTGTATTCGGTGAAACATGAACATTCGGCCAAACCAATGTGTCCTACAAATTTGTTCAACGTTTGGGCATGTGAAAGGCAAATTTTCATTTCCTCATCAATATATTGAAGATTTCCTCTCTTTTTACACTTAATTGTGGTGAGAGTAGAACATCCTCATTCACATAAATATGATGTTGAAAAATGTAGTAAATCGTTTAAAACTTTTTAGATATTAACACATAATTTTATTGTATAGAAATCCAAAAGGTTTCAGAGGCAATTCCTTATGTTTAATCATCGATCAATGGATATAGTTACCAGTTTTTCTGTGAATGTTAAACCCAAAATCACTCGAAGTTTTAATAGATGAATCTCTAATCCAATCAAACTGTTCAATGTTAAGTGATGGAAAATAAAAACTCAAATTTTCTTCTAAACTTGTCAAATATTCAACTTTATTTAGTCAAGTATTACTTACCAATAAAATCATTCCCAAATTACCTCCAATAACTTTTCTTTTCCAAATCTGTAGTTTTCCCAAAACATTTACATTTTGTTAACGGATGCGAGAATATTTTCTTTCCCTTACATGCAAATATTTCAAATATTGAGCCGTTGAAATTTATTGGCAAAATACTGTAATATGGCAATAAAATAGATTACAAAAATGTAATTGTTTCATCTCTTCTAGTTTAGCTCATGTTTTCAAGTAAGTACTTTTCATCTTGATAGCCACCTCACCCCTGTATGCAAACGCCATCTGTATTGTGAATCCATATCAATAAAAAGCTTTTGAACAAATGCAATATGGCAGGTATTGTTTTAATAAAATTTACCATCTGCACTACTTGATGTAAAACTTCTCTTAATTTTTCTCCCAATGTTTTTGTCATCAAAGCCTCCCTATGAAGAAAGTAATACATTACAAAATCATTCTTATTTTGTTTTTTTTTAAAAAAGAGGCAAGGCCCTTATACAGCCTACCATATATGGATACATGGATTTCCAATTGATTATCAAGATTGTTTACAAAAGGTGAACTAACATTTTGAATAACCCACTCAATTCTTTGAAAAAAAGAAAAAAAAAACTGATTTACTAAATGATCTTCAGTAATAAAACGGATGAATGTTAAGAGTGTCATATTGTTGGCAATATGTTGACTTAACTGAAGCTTATTACTGCATACTTTTCTCTCAATATCAGACATTTCCATGTTAACTGTGTTGTTGGACAGAGAAATCTTGGTTATTTTCATTATTGCTCATTTCATAGCATTTCATGACCAATTTTCTGCATGAAGGAAAATAAGTGACATCAAAATATGGGTTTTCATATATTTTGTGTTCAGTTCTGAGACTTAATGGGAAGCAATCTGAAATAGTCATTATACTTCTAAATGAATCAGCTGCTTTTGTTTGCTGTTCAGATAATCTCTTAAAAAGACTAGTATATTTACCATGTAAATTAGAATATACAGTATTAAAACATTTACTCAATTTACTAGAAAATGATGAATCATTTGCAATTTTATAACACATACTTAAGGATGATCTTTATTTCTCGTCCAAGTGAAATTAAAGTTTAAATAATTCTCATTATATTTGCGAGTATACCATGATTTTGTTTTCATACTTGTATTCAGCTTTTATTCACTTCTAGAATCTGTTCAATATCACACATCTTTTTTGAGAAATTTATTCATTTTATTTGGTGTATTTATCAGAAAATAATGCACATAAAATCCATTACCAAAGCCTTCCAATAACAGATTCAAATAGTAAACTCCACACCCTACTAGTAACAAAATGATAAAGTCTCATTGGCTGCAATGAAAATTTTTGTAACATTGAAAATCTCATAGATGCTAGCCCTCCCAGTTGCCAACCATGCAAGTTACATCTCCTAATTTCTCGGAAACTTTCTTTGCTGCATTATTGCTATTTGATAACTTTTATATAAAGAAAGAAAATAAAAAATGTTAATTGTTTGTAATGAAAGTTATTTTTAAATATGCTAACTATATTTTTAAGTGGGCATATTTCAAAGAAATATTACAGGCTGCACCCGAAAATCTTTTAGGTGGTGGCTAAGGCTTGTGCATTGGCCCACTAATTAAGACCCAGTGGGTTAAACAAATATAATTTCTCTTAGTCTTTAACCCCTTAACTGCCGCCGACGTATATACGCCTCACTCAACCGATGCGTTCACTGCCGCCGGCGTATATACGCCTTTCAGTACGATCCTTTGCATTACGCTGCTATAAAGAAAACTGCTCCCACGGTCTTGGAATGCCACAAAATGACCTTGACAATGTTTGAAAAGGATTTTATTATTTCGGAGAAAAGGGATAGGGTATTGGTAAAGGGGACGTTTCTGAAACGGTGAGTCATAGCTGTGCAGTTTTTGCTTCTGTTTCTGTTTGAGTAGGTCGTGCTTTTTTATTCTTCTTTTGCTTCCGTTTCGTCGTGAAACCAGCTATCAATGCAATGCATGTGATTTTGGTTTATGTGACTTGGTTTATAAAAAACAAGTTTAGACATTTTAAATAAATAGTTATTTCTCCTATCATATTTTACATATGAAACAATAAAAAAGAATTCTTGTTTTAGGAAATATCACACAGCAGATAAGTTCTAACATCTGTTTTATTACACTGTTATTCTATACTTTAAATTTAGAATTTTTGTTTTTTTACATTTTATTTTTCTGTGAAAATAAAAGGTTTCATGTTGCAAACGCACCTCTTTTTCCTCAATACATATCATAACTACGCGCGCCTGTATGAAAACGGTGGCACTGGGGAGCGCATCTCGTAAGTTTTCCTCGGCAGGTAAGGGGTTAATAATAAAAAAAAAAATATTGATCAATGAAATATGGTTTTGAATTATTTGCACATATGAAATAAGTGAAAAAAAAATAAAGGAAAAATTGCAATTTATCTGAAAATAAATTTTATCATTACATAGTGTTTTCATTTTTTTGACATAAATATATATTGATAAATTGTTACAATATTTTAAAAGGATTAATAAAAAAAACACAGTAAAATCATCTATTATATTTTTCACATACTTAATTATGAAATAAAATTTTACCCCAGCTTTTAGGAAATTTTCTTTAAACGCATCTGGTCCTTTAAGAAATTTTGAGATACTTCCCGAACGTCGTTTATCATGATTATCAACTTCATCAATAGATGAACCGCGTATAGGTGAAAACAAGTCTGAAAAACAAAATAACTAAAATAAACATACATAATTTTAATCTAAAATGATTGAAAAATATTGAAATATGGATTATCTATCTATATAAAAATAAATGTAGTTTGTTATGTATGTCCTATTGTAACATAAAAATTACAATAGTACTTAGCACTCTACTTTTTTCTATTATAATAGCTTAATATCATTCTTTAATCCAAGTACTATTATTATCATCCAAGCATTATTCATTAATCTTGTGTTCAGCTAAAAACAATTAAAAACACATTCAATTTATTTTTTACACAAAAAAAAAAAAAAAAAAAAAAAAAAAACATTTTCTACCATAGTAACTTGAAATAGAAAATTTCTTTAATTTAAAGAAAATTAAATCCTTTTCAATCAAATTAAAAATTAAATCAAATCAAAATTAAATCAATAAAAGTTAATCATTTAAATTAAAGTGAATTGTTACAAATAATCAATTTTTGAAGTTCACGCAATTGTAACATTTTAAAAATATATTTTTTGTTTCTTTCAAATATTCTATTTTGCAGGCTTATTTATATTTTACTTTCTAATTTTTTTTTATCATTTATTTAATTTTTTTTTACAATTTTTTTTTTTTTTTTACAGTTCGTCAAACTGCATTTCTTAATTGATATCAGTCTTTTTGCATCGTCCATTAAGATTTCTTTGCACTTTTTACCTCCTCCCTCCAATACAATTTACAAAACTAATATTGAAATTTTTAACAAATTGTCATGAATTATTTTTATCAGAGCATTTGTCAAAAATAAGATTTAATAAGAAATACGAAAAGTAAAACAAGTAATAAATTTAAGATTATAGCTACATGTTGAATAATTTAATTTCATAAATGAAAATTAAAAATATTTGATTTTCTGTAGTGGGTACAACTGGGGCAAAAGTAACAGATAACCAATCTACTGATTTGAAAAGAGGGAAATAGTTAAAAGATCAGAATTGTGGGTTCAGTCAAATAGGCAAATCTTTCTATTAGGAAATTAGATAGTCCTAAGTATTCCTCCTCTTCCAATAAATAACTGGATTGCTGTTATGCAAGAAACATTGTTTCTTATTTTCCCATCTTCTGTAATCTAATGGAGAAAGAGGACAAGTAGAAAAACCTTATTTACTCCCTTACCATTATGCCTGACAGGCATAGTTTGTTCATTTTAGTATTTTTCCTCTTGGAAAACATTTCTTAAAATCATTTTATTTTTCATTAAATTGGGTATATATCCATCAATTATAAGTTTAGTATTTTTTTCTGTTATAAAATAAATGCTTTTTGTTTTTAATAATTCTCCAATTTTATTCAAATTCTGCTTAGCAAAATCAAGCTATATTCGGGGTATGGTTGCACTTCAATTAAAAATGCAAGCTGTTGTTTTGAGAAAAATTGGCACAAAAAAATTTTGCTTTTACCAGGAAATTAGTTGAAAAAACAAAATGACACCGTTTCTGATTTCTATGAAACATTTAGATATTTTGCCTATTTATTTTCTTTTAATGTTGTGTTTTTAATTTTTGGCTGTATTAAGACCATATCAATTACCGTTATTAAAATGTTAGTTAGGTTAGTAAAGGATATTAGGTTCCCTATCCACTGATATTTTATATTAAGAATATTTTCAATTGTTGTCTTTTCCCTAATATTGATATACTCTTTTTAATTAAATTAATCAGAGTAAAAATAACACATAGTTCAGGCAAAGTAACGTTGACTGATATCTGTTAGTGGTTAACCGATATTTAATACATTTTTGGTAAAGCATAACTCGTTTTATTTTACGATTTCAATTATGCAACTAATAAAAAATTTATTTGACATAATTATGTATAAAATATTCATACCTTGTCTCAGGCGATCCATTATATAAAATAACTAATAAATTATAACGAAATATTCTCTCAATTTATATTCACAATAACAAATCAACCGCCTTTTGTTTTGTTGCCAGTTATCTACTGAAATAATCGATCGAAAAAAGCAGCAAATAAATGATAAGAGAAATAAAAGCAATGTAATCAATTATTGAGGATAAATTAATATCCTTAAATAATTTTTTTTTATGATTAATAAATTAAATATCTGTTATTATTTCTTACAATGATTTGTGCTATTTAGTGTGACAGTTTGTTGGCATAGAATCAAGTGTAATTATTTTGAAAATAAGTAATTCGTTTATATATTATTTTATTAAACATTTGCTATTATTTTCATATGTGACAAATTATTTTTCAATCAATCTAGAGTTTGAATAATTTTACTTCAATAATGGTATGAAGGCACATTTTTTTTTTTTTTTTTTTTTTTTTTTCGTGATGTCCATCAGGGAGATAAATGTTTGTTGATGTAATGATTTGTGTTGATACAAAAACTGTTGCATACATGTCGAAGCGGGCAGATACCCCTCGAAGCACCTAGTTGAATCACAAAAATTATATTGTCAAAAAAAAAAAAAAAAAAAAAAAAAAATTATATTAGCTATTATTAATTATAATTAAATGATATTGTCAATATAATTATTGATTTTTTCGCTGACATAAATCTTATCTTTTCTAAGTCAAAGTTCATTTCATTTCTTTTTTTTATTGTGAAAGAAATCAATTTAGGATAATTTTTTGTTTTTTAGCTATTATTGTTAAAATGTCAAAATTTCATGCTTCAGTACGTGAATTATTAGAAGGTAGGAAATATTTATCTATTAGTTTCATGTATACCTTTTTTTTTTTATTTTATGCTTGAATTAAAATTGTGATTTATTTTTCTAGATGTCCATTCATTTCTAACTAGTACCATTCAAAATGAAGTATTGTGTACTGCAAGTTTAACACATAAAGAAAGATTGCTTAGTAGATTGAAATGTCTACAAAATGAATATCCTGAACTTCATTTACAATTTAATGAAACAGAAGAGAGTAAATCAGATTCTAAAAGATGCTCTACTGCCAGCCCTCTTCCTTATGTGGATATGAATGGTGGGAGCCCTTATAAAATGCCTTTTTTCCCAACAAATGGTACATTTTATCATCCATTTATTATAATATTTCAGCCTTGTGCTTATGAAATTTATCATTTTTTTTTTTTTTTTTCAAATTTAAATTCCCTTTTTTTATTATTGCTACAATTATGTACTTTTGCCAAAATATATTAAAAGTTAATCATAAATATATTATGTTGTGAATAGTTTTAATTGATCATAGTAATCATTCTAATTGTAATGTTAATCAAAACTTACTTCAGTAAAGTATCTGAAAAAAAAAAAAAAAAAAAAAGTAGTTAAAAAGCTTTTTTTAAAGGGAGACAGTTGCAAATGAAATTTATGCATACCCTTAATTTATTATTTCTACTTTTTTGTATCAAAATTTTATCAATTTAAATTACAAAAAAAGTATACATAAATTTCATAATTATATATCAAACATTTCTTGGTACAGAATGATAAAGAGTTTGCAAAAGTAAATGTACGAAATGAAGAATTATGAAATATATTATTAAAAAGTATTACTATATTAATAAAGTATGAAGAGATTTTTTTATAAAATTAAAATAAAAATGCTATAGATGTTAATATACAAATTATGTATCTGTGTAATTATTTTAATGTAGGTTAAGTTTTAACTTCTGATTTTTAATTATAATATAATATTATGTAAATATTTTTCAATCCAAATGTTCACTTTAATAGAAACTTAATTATAGCATGTTGCAGGAGTCCATAGATGGCTTTTTAAAAATGACAAAAATACCAGATTAGAAAATTTTAACTCTTATTTATTTTATTAATTGTAGAAGTTTTCCAATGGCTAATATTTTCCTGTGTTTACAACTTAAACATTTTTTTCTCAAAAGATTAATTTCATTTATAATCTATTTTAGATTTTTTTATTTCTCCTTTATATATATATAGTAAATGATCAAATATTTTATAATATATATTCACAATAATTTTTTTAATCATCCTAATTTATCTGGGAGATTGTACTTTCATTTTATTCATTTTTATGTAAGAGGGTTCTTAATTTTTTTTTTTTTCTTTTTTTTTTTTTTTAACTGAAAGTAAGAAAATAAATAAATATTTTAATGAGTGAAATACAAAAGTACACAATTATGTTATTTTCAAATCTGGTCTGTTGATTGCAAATTAAAATAAAAATTAGCATTAGTGAAAATATAAAAAAATTTGTTCTGTGCAATCTGTGTAAAATAGAATTATTTGATTTTTATCCTGAAACATAATTGAAAATATTAAATAGGATAGAAGAAATAGAATATTTTGTAATTAGCATTCTCAAATTTTTTTGTTTCCTTTCACCATAATAAATGAGCATTGTTCTAGTGAAAGGTATGTATTATCATTTCCCTTTTTTTTTTTTTTTTTTATTAAATGTCAAAGCAGCTTTGATATTTTATTAATTTTTCTATAAAAATGTATTGAATCTTATTATTACTAAGTATTAAAAATATAATTTTATCTTTTAGAATTAAGAATTAATTTGTGAATTAAAACATCAAACGTTTAAATTGCAAAATTTATTAAAATGTATGATTCTGCTTTTAAATGCAAATTTTTTTAAAAATATGTGATATTATAAGAATTTCTGCAAGTATTGAGAGTGATAATCAAAAAATATTTGATGTAGAATTTGAGCATCATAAAAGTACAAACTTTTATACTTTGCTGTCTTAAAAAAATATTTTTAAAATGTGTTAACATCTCAAATGATGTGTAGATATTTCCTAATTATTTGTATGATTTTAAGTAATTTTTATTTGTTTTGAAAATGTTTTTTTAATTCTTGCCTTTACTTGTATTTGCAATTTTCAGTGTTGCGCTATTCATTTAGGATATTGAGACTGTCTAGGAATATCTTTTTTAGATAATTTGAAAGGTAGTTTTTATAATTTTCTAATATTACTGACAAGTTAAAATATTTTTATTCATTTTCATTGCATGCTTTAATATATTACACATGAAAATTGCATATGTTTATTTAAAATTTTCTTATTTACTAGTACCTTTGAATACCTTTATATACTTGTTTTTATGTGCTAGTGGACCAAGAAAATTATGACATTTGTTCTCCAAAAGATAAATATGATTCATCAGAAAATCAGTCTGTTACTGGATCTGAAGATTATGCATCTGAGGATGGTATGTATTGAAAGTTTTTATAAAACACTTCTAAAAGGGTTTCTTACTCTTTCATTCTCTTTGAAAAATATTTACAAATAAAATAGCATTAATTTACATCTTGGCTGTGCAATTTTTATGTTATGCCAACAAAAATTGTATTGTACATATCATCCTATAATTAAAAGTATATATTAAATGTATTAACTTCCCTTTTTATTATTATTAAATTTGTTTATTTTACTTTTATATATATTATTTTTATTAAAATTATTTTTATTTGCAATTTTAAATACTTAATTGCCTTACTTATTATTAGTTGCCTTAAACAAATCAAATATCTGCAAATTTTAAATTTACGTTTGATACGATCATTTGTAATGGAAAAGTAGTGACACTCATTAATGACCAGTTTTTCTATTAGAAACGTATATAAAGGCTTGAATATAATATATGTTTTATATGTGAAAGTGTAATATTTAAAACTTCAATATAATAATAATGCTAATTAGTAATTTTTTTATTTTAAACTTAAAATATTAAATTAATTTATTATTTAATTATGTAATTTAAATAATTTTGAAATATTTAGTTGCAATATAATTTATGCTTTAATTACTAAAGCATTTGCATAGTAAAATAAAATTTCAGAGATTTTTATGTGCAAAGTGCTTGATTTCACTTTTTCACAAATTATTTATCTTGATATATTTCGTTAATTTCCTCTTTGATATTTTGTTTCATTTTCACTTTGGTTATATATATTATGCTTTTTAAACATAATCCTCAAAATAATGGTCCATATATTTGTTATAAAATATCTCCTATGATGTATATTTAATTTTTTATACTAGTAAAAATATAATTATTGCAAAGTTGTATAATATTATTATAAAATATTTGTATGTTTTTCATAAAATGTTTATTATTAAAAGAAAAAAAGCTTTTCCCGTTAGTGGGAAATATGATATATTTTGATAAATAATCATGAAAATCTTACTGCAAAAAAAATATTAACTTAACATTTAACATGAGGAGAATTAGAAGGGTTTTTTTTTTTTTTTTTATAACCCTTTGCACTTGAGGGCTCTGGAGCAAAGCCATTTAAATTATTTCATTATTAAATTATTTATCATTTTCTTAAGATCATATTCACATGTAAGTTTGATATATGCATTAAAAGAAACGCATTATTTATATTGTTATTTGCATTGTCTCAGTAGCGGAGCCCTCGAGCTTGAAGACAAATTTTAAATGGCTTTGCTCCGGAGTCCTCAAGTGGTTAAATATAACCTTGTATCCACATCTCTAATTCTTAACATACTAGAAAGTCTAGATTATTACCTTAACTTGTTTAAATATAATAAGAAGGAATGTAAACTAATTTATGTGATATATTTTTCTTAAGCGTTATATTAGAGAGGTTTTTAATTGGAAATGGCAGGGCTTTTTGCTAATGTTTTAGAAAATTAGATACTTCATGTGTGTATATGACAAATAATAATCAGAATTGTTGACTTCCTGGTTTGATAAATCTAATGTGATCTTCAGTTTGGGATAATTTCTGAAGAGAGAAATAAATTCCATAACTGGTTTAAAAATATTTGTATGTAATGTTTGAAGCCATAGAGTTTTGTTTTAAACACTTAAACAACATATGGAATTCAAGCAAAATTATTGAAAATAATAATGACATGTACAATGAAGTTTATTTTGTAAAAACTAAAAATACATTTGTACAAAACTCTCATAAGACCAGTATTAACATATGCATCTGAAATATGGTCACTAACAGCAAGAGAAGAAAAATGTTGGCAATCTTTGAAAGAAAAGTGCTACAAACTATTTTTGGTGGTATCAATGACAATGGAAATTGGCGAAGAAAATACAACTTTGAACTTTACAAATTTTTAGAGATATTGACATTCTAAAATTTGTTAAACTGAACAGAATGAGATGGGCCGGTCATTTCATGAGAATGGAAAATGGTAGATCTGCTTTGAAGGTTTTCAATGTAATCCCTTTTGGACAACGACCAATGGGTAAGACTGAAAAAAGAGAGGGATTGACTGTTTAGATTCTGATTTTAATGTTATTAAAATCAAAAACTGGAGGTCCACGGCCATGAGGAGAACAGCCTGGCTGGATCTTTTAAAGAAGGCCAAGGCCCGCAATGGGCTGTCGAGTCAGCTATGAAAATGAAAAATACATTTACAATTAGATTTTTAAAGATTTTCACCATCTTTTTAAAATTTGAAATATGTTTTTTATGAGCAATTTAAACACCAAAAAAGATAACATTCTTTGTCTGTTCTAGTGACATGAAAAGTTATAAAAAAACAATTAGATTGAACATGTCTTTAATTCTGCACAAAACAATCTACAAAAGTGTAAATTCATTCGTGTTCCAATCTCTTGACTGGCTTTAGTTGTTGTTCTTTTCATTTCTAGAATTGATCATATTTTATAAAAATTTTCTCTCCTGCTCCAATTTTTAATAATAAAATATCAGTACAATTGTTACGTACAGCATTTTATGGCAATCTCTCTGTTTCTTCTTGTAATATTGTACTAGAATTGCCAAACACTCTCTAGTACATTACTTATATTTACATCAATATTTAATTCATGCAAGAAATATTGTATATTTTGGAATACACTGGATAAGTTGGAAACTTCGAACCATGTAAATCTCGAAATGATATTTCATTTGTTCCAAAATTCATGTAAGATTTCTTGCATGAGGTTTTGTTACACCCTATCTATCTCTCTCTATATATATTGTGTGAGCATGTATAATTAATGAATGACATTTTTTTCTTTATGTATTTAGCAAAATTACTTCCTGAAATTCCTGCAAGTGATTTATATGTTTGTGAAAAGGCAGGCTATTTGGATAAGAAGAAGAGAGAGGTATATGTTTTATTAGATCTACAAATAATAGTTATATTTGTCCTCTGTTGTAATTCTTTCAAATTTTTGTGCTGCTCACATACCATTTCCTTTCTCCCCCATTACTTTGTATATTATTGTTTTTGGCTTTATAGTGTCTAAATCAAATAGAAATGATAACTATAAAACTTATTAGTGACAATTAAATATTATTACAAATGACATTTTCAATCAGTAAAAGTATTTATAAAAATAAATTTTTTTGGATAATTATTAAATAATAATTTTAAAAAAAGTTGTCGTCTGGCCCGATATCTAGGTTGCTCATAAAATTTAGAATTTAATGTAAGAACAAAATGCATAACAGCAGTCTTAAAAATAAAACTATAGAATTCCAAATGATTTTCTTTTGAAAAATCTAATTTTTACATTTTGAAATAAAATTGTATTTGCTTTCACTAGACAGTCTTAAAAAAAACAATTTTACAGTATTTAATTATGTACTTTTTAGCTTATGAAAGAAATTAAAATTAATATTATGTATAAAAAACTTGTGAAAGAAATTTAAATAAATCAATAAGAGTAGCTAGAAAAGTAATTTAAATAAACCAATAAAAAATCATTTAAACTAGCATAGATTCTTCCTCTTGTTTTTCTGATACTTTGCATTGCAATGTATCAATCCAAGTTAAATCTATTTTCCTTTGTAAAATCAAAAAATTACTTCAATTTTTCTAATTTCTGAAACATTGAATGTTATTTTTAAATCTGCATAAGTTGAAAAGATTGATTATTGGATCTTTTACTTTTAAGATAATTTTCCTAATTTTCAAAAACGATTATTGCTGTAATTATCGAGCAGTCTTTTGCAATTTTGCCTGAAAATGCAACTGGATTATAGCTTAAATTTATTTATATATAAAAGGATGAGTGTCTGTGAATTAAATATAATAATTTGCTAAATTTGTAATGTTGTGTTGATCAAAGAATGTTATACCTTCACTAGTTAACATATTAATATGCAGAAATTTTTAGGTCTATATATATCTGAATATATTTTTCATTTATAAGTTTACAATTTGAAGAATAAAATTGCTTGAATAATAAAAATTCATTCCAAATTTTTGTATTTTTCTGTTACAAAAAATTAAACTAAATATTAAAATGTACACATGAAATTACATTTTATTACTCTTACCATCCTCTTATAAGTCACATTGCATTGTTTGTGCATTTCTAATATAATTATATAAATAAGAAAATAAGTGATTTTTCTTATATCAAATATTTTTTTTATTGTCAATTTGATGGTTTTATCTCTTCTTATTGTGCTTATTCCTTCCTAAAATATTAGACAGCATTAAAGGATGGTTGAATCCTTTCCAAAGACGTTGGTGTGCAATAAAAGATAATGTGTTGTATTATTATGAGAAAACAACTGACCGTAAACAGAAAGGTTGCATAATATTAACTGGCTATGAAGCTAGATCTCTTCCTGATGATAGCAAAGAGGGAAAGAAGTATAATTTTTGTTTCGAATTGGTGTGTCCAGGGAAACGAACTTATCAGGTATAGAATTATTTATGTATACTTGGAAAATATGATCTAATCTGCCAAAATATATTCATATAAGTCATTATAATTAATATAATAATTAATGTTTAGAAATTTTGTAAAGGAATATAAATATTTTATGATGAAAGTTCTAGTTGATTAAAATTTATTCTAGTATTCCATGAATTTTAAAGTTCTCTAGAAATAATTTAATATTTTGCAAATTTTTTTAACAGTAAATAGTATCTATATTCCATTCTGAAATTTATACAGACTTTTTCTTAAAAATTGTTATGTAGCATATAAAGAGTTTTAAAAAATATTTTCATATCATTCTATTTAATGCTTGACCTAAGTTTTCTAAAAAATTGCAATTTATTAAAATTTTATTATCTTTTGATAGCTTTGGTTAATATCCCATGTTTTTAACGTTTCTTAGATGAAGATTAACATATTTGAGAACCCATCTCAACTTCTTAGTTAAACAGTATTTTTGTATTACATAAACATTTATGTAAAATTGCTAATTATAACCATGTAATAAGATTTTTTTGTCTAATAATTTAAATTTTTTTTTAATGTTTTAAACTTCTATCATTATTTTTAAACATATAGTACTGATTTTTGTTATATAAAATTTTATACAATTATTATTTTGCAGTTTTCAGCACCATCAGAAAAAGATTTACATCAATGGATTAGTGCTGTTGAAAGAAACAGTAAAATTTTAAATCAAGGTAACTTAATTTTTAACAATTTCTTTCTTTTCTTAATTTGATTCAAAGTAATATAATTGCTCTTAGAAAACAAATTTTAAGGAATAATTCTATGTACTTGAATGATTTTTTATGTGCTTATTTTTGGATGGATCAACTAGATGTATCTACAGAAAAACTTTTTTAAAAAATAAATAACGATTAAGATGGAAAAAAAAAATTTAATTTTTTTAATTTCTTGCTTTTAAAGCCATGCAATGGATGATTCTCTTTTTTATGAAGCTGCACTATCCTTTTTATATATCCTGTTAATAAATTTTTAAATATAAATAAATATTTAATTCTTGATTACTAATCATATTGTTGTTTATTAAAATTTGTATTAGTAAAAATAATACTTTTCAGTAATGGTTTCAGCATTTGCACAGTAAGGGGGTGCCCTTACTGTCTTTTTTAAAATTGAATGTCTCTTAACATTTGTACAGATTAACACTGTACAGATAATTTGTAATTCACAAACACTTATACAAACAATTTGTAGTTGATTTTAGACTTTAAATTTTGAGATTTGTAAGTTTATATTTATGATTTTTTTATATATTTTTTTAAACTTTTGCTCATTTTTATTCTATTCATAGGAAAATCAGGAAATAAGGAGTCATTCTCTTATCCATGTAGTGTTCAAAGTGTTAATCATGATAATATTCCATCAGTTCCTGAAGATATATATGAGACTGTTGATGAAGAAAATACAATCTTGGACAATGATTCTGAAAATATTAATAACCAAAAAGAATTGAATGAGTCTCCTCTTCTTGAGGATCAAACTAGTCAAGATCACATCTTTAATTACAGTGACTTATATGTGGGTTTATGGGATTGTTCAGGTGCTGATGATACTGAATTGAGCTTTTATCGAGGGGATTTGATACATGTTGTTAGCAAGGAATATGATAGTTTTGCTTGGTGGATTGGGGAATTGCAAGGTAAAATAGGATTCGTTCCAAAATCTTACTTGATGGAGGCATATGAATGTTACTGAATGAAGATTTTTATAATAGTGACACACACACATAAAGGAAATTGTTTTTCTTCTTAATATTCAAAATTTTTCTTCTTTTTCAGAGATTACTGGGTTTTTTTGTTTTTTTTTACTTTTATTGGTTGAATAAAAACAATTCTATTTTTATAGAGTTATATATTTTCAATCAATTTGATAGTGCATTTAATGTGGATCTCATGAGCAGTAATTCATTTTTTAATTTAATATAACAAGATTGTAAAATTGGAAATTTATTTACATTGATGTATATTGTTAAAAATAGTAAAAATATTTATTTAATTATAACAGATATTCATACTCATTAAATAAATAATATTCATTTTCTTAATATGTATAAAAATTATTTGTAAAAGAAATTTTTTTCTATAGAAACAATTATTGCAGTAAATATCTGTTGTATGTTAGTTTTTTTGGCATTTACATGTAAGCTTATTTGCTTGAAATAATGATGTGTTCCTTATTTTAGCTGTTTCATCTTATAAGCATTTACAATTTTTATCTATAAACATGTATATTTTTATGCTAATTAGGGCTTACTCAAATTGGAGTACCAAAAATAATATTTTAATATAATTTTTATTTATTTTTATATGACTAACCTCAAGTCTAAGAGGAAAAATTTGTAATTAATAAAAATTTTGAGGATTTCCTGAATGCAACAATTTTATTTTACAGAAGGCATGGAGGCATTTATTTTATGATTTTATTGAAATGACAGAAGTCTATGTACTTCGTTTTATAATTTTTAGGAATATATCTCACATAAAATAAGATTTAGCATATAAACAATTATTTTTTGCCTAGAAGAAGTGCGTCTTAAATTAATCTCACAAAACTTTAATTTTTTGGAAGATGTTTTATATTTCATTGTTCATTGAAATCAACAGAAATTAAATTTCTGTTTTTGTTGATGAATGAATTATTATTTATCTTATTTTAGTTACTTTATGCATATTATCTGCATTTTTTAGCACTGTTTATTATCTTTTAAGATTTTTTTTTTTTTTTACATTTGACAGCTTTTGTTACCTTTTTTTAAACTTATGAATTATGAGAAGGATCTGTAATATTTTTTTAAGTGATATTTCTTCCATATTTTTTAATTAATTTAAAAAAGATTGTAAAACTTCTTATTCTTATTTAAAATTTGTGATGTTGAAAAATGACTTGGATAATTTCTTCTTTTTTGTTATTATTATTTTCCAATGAATATTTTTTTTTATATAAACCTGAGAGCTGTAAATTTAACATATTGATGTGCTTTGTTCCATTTATCAATGCTAAATAGCATATAAGTTACATTTTTTAGCAATTTTGCATTTACTTCCATGCATATCAATATTGCATATCTAATTTTTAATAATATATATATTTTTTTAATAATAAGAATACCAAAGCTGCCTGAAAATACTTTTTGCAGAACAAAAATTTAAATTTTTTATTAGAATCTAAAATTGTCAGTGATTGAGATTTATTGTTAATAATAGAGAATTTTGAATAATAATTAATGTATAAAATTTATATGGTATTCATTAATTTACATTTTAAAAAGCAAGTACTTATTTCATTAAAGAGCAATATAATGCATAATATATTACAGACAAGGGAAAATTTGTATTAGAGAAGTTTTTAAATATGAAATATTCAGGAATTTGTTTTATCTGAATATTATTATATAATAGAAAATATTTAAAAAAATTTGATTCTTTTGAAAAGTATATTAATATATATTTATTATTGTTATGTAAAAATATTTTTTTGGAATATATATTTTTGTTATAAATGTTTTTGCCTTAAAAATTATTCTAATAAAGTAATATATAATTTTTATATGAACTATTTTATTGGTGCATCATTATTATAGAAAATTTTAAACTTGATTTTTAAAATATACGTGAATAAAATTATAAAGGTAGAGGAAGGAAATTAAGTTTTCGTTATGCAAGTTCTTTTAGTTCTGTTTTTCATCGATAAAATTATATAGGAAGCTGATAATTGTATAAATTAATTTATTCTCTGTGGCTCAAAACAATTTTATTATTATAATAGTTATGCAGTTAAATAACCTTCAATATTTTTTTATATATGGTTAACATAAAGGCAGAGTTTTACTGAGCTTTTTAAAAATAATATAACAATAAAATTCCAATATTTTTTTTTATCTTCAAATCACAGATTTCTTAGACTTTTATTTTGACACAGGGCCGCTCTTTACTTAGCTAGGGCAGCCTTTTCTTTCACCAATAATTCCAACTTAAAGTCAAAGCAGTTATTTAAAAATCAATTTCATCTCACTTAAAACATTTACTTAGCCAAAATATCAATTTATAGCCGATGCCAATTTATAGCCAGGGTGGTCTTCTATCGTAGATGGGTATTCTTCAACCTCGTCGAGTCAATGATTTCATCCCTATTATTGTAATATTTCCCTAGTTAATATTCATCTTTAAAAATAACCCATAATTCAAAGAATAAAATAAAAATATAAAAAAACAAAAACTTATTCAGTTTCCAATTTGATTCGACCGTTGGAACAACTGGCATTCAAGAACAAAAGAGTTACAAATTATTCTTTCTAGATTAATATTAGAAGTAATCATAAAAGTAAGCCAGTTTGATTTAAATGAAAGTAAAAATTCTTAAAAGGAAGACGCTTAATATATAAACTAAAAATAATAATAATAGTGTTTTAAACATCAATAAAAACAACATAAACAACAAATAACTGTATATAGCTTTCTTCCTGAAGCAAAATTTTTAAATTTAAACATAATAGAAAAATAATTATTTTTATGCAATCAGTTTCACTTTTAAGAGAAGAAGAAACACACAATGTAAATTGAAATTAAATTTCATCAAAAGAAATATATGAAAGCAAAAAGTTATTGTCAAATAAAAAAAAAATATATGTAATTTTAACCTGTGAAGCAGCTGAAATCCTCTTGGTCTGTAAACAGAACCGGTCGGTCAACCCAGAATAAATGAATACACCTACTTGAGGTAATTCACAAAACCTACGTAACACAATTATATACAAGAAGACTTCAGAACAGGGAAATTCTCGATTAGAAACAGGAATTTCCGGAAATTTCTTTTTATTTGACATTACTGTTTGTTTATTGTTTAGTTTACAATTATTTCGATTTCTTTATTTGACACAGAACAGCTCTTCATGTAGCTAGATTGTAGAATCTTCATCACTGAATTCTAACTTAAAGCCAGGGTGACTATCCAAAAAAATCAGTCTATAGGTGATGACGATTTACAGCCAAGAATGCCTTCTATCTTAGTTTTCTTCGAAAAAATGAGTTTTTCCAAACGCTTCAGCAGTACGAGTTGACAACCTCATCCTGGTCGATCTCCCACACATGGGTGTGGATGGTGTCTAGAGGTATCTAAAAAAAGACAGGCTGTTCGTTTTTTAAATTACATTTAATGAGTACTGTTTATAGTTACATATTTACAACATGTAAATATAAAGTTCAATATCATCATCTAGCTATATTAATATAAAACGTTCATTGCCATTTCCACTGTCAACCTCGTCAACAGCCATTTACTTTCATCCTCGCTCTGCTGTCTCCTTCTCCTAAAGATGGCTACTTGGCTGACACTCTGGCCTTGGTACCACAGACTTCAGATTCGAATCCTGGAGGTGGCATAGATGTTTGTTAGTGGTTCGGAATCCACGCTAAACTGTAGGTCTGGTCTAATTAGCGCAAAGTGTGCAAAAAGTGACCGTAAAGCAATAAACCAAACCAAATCTCCTAAGTTCAGAGTTCAAAGCTCCCTTGTAGGACACCTAACCCTCAGTCAAAATCTAAACGTCATGTGCCTCCACCTACTTATTGGAATAACACACATACACACACACACACACACACATATATATATAAGCTTTTTTCGTGTGTTCTAACGAAATAGGACAAAAATGTTTAATGTTAGTTCACTGAAAAAAGTTCATTATTTCTTAAATAAAAACGATTCGCTTAAAACCGAACATCGAAAAATTTATTAACTATTCAAAGGCGAACGATTTTAAATTTATCATATTAATATTTTAATTCAAAATCGATTCTAGTTAATAATTTAGATAATCGTAAACAGACAAAGCATTTTCTCAATTTTACAGCAACTTTACAAAACAATAAGAACAAAAAGCAATTCTTAGTGAAGGTGAAAATTGAACTTTGAAAACATAACTGTATGGTAAGAAAAGGGAAGATTACTGAGGCTTGACGAACTGTTTACTGGTTCAACATTCCGACTTCCAATAAAAAAAAAAATTAAACAAATCAGCCCGTGAAAAAGGTTTGCTTCAGAAAAAGTCAGTAAAACGACGGAAACAAGTGCAGAAAGAATAACCGGTTTCGGAGGAAATTTAGTCAATAAATATGCATTGTTACTGAAGCAAAACTAAAATAAAAAGGTAAAGTAAATTTAGTTCGTCATCTAGAATTAATTTGAGTAAAAAGAAGGCAGGGAACCGAATTCAAACAGGAAATATTAAAAATTTTTGAAAATATGTTCAGAAAAAAAAAAAGTTAGTCGATATTCATTCAGGATTTTAAAATGAAATTGCGTAGAAATTATCATGAAGAATAAAGAATGATTTTTCTTCACTTTATTTATGAAAGTTTTGTTTATTCCACATACTTCATCTATTAATTTTCAGGGGAAAATACTTTTATTAGTTGTTTATATATATTTCCGAAAAAGTGGGTGGAAACCAGCAAGTTGTAAACAGCGGCAGACAATCAGTTTGTTTCCTTGGTCCTAAATGGCCAAGTGTCTAGCGCTCGGTTCCACAGGTTTCCGAGGTTTCTACAGGGGTTCGAGTCCCGATGGTGCCATGCATGTTTGTGAGTGGTTCGTAATCCACCTTAAACCGTAGGTCTCCGGTCTCATTTGACTGTAAGAGCGTCACGGAGCCAAGTCAGACTTCTACCTACGGGTGCTCCATCACAACAGAAGCTGCCCCTTTTCCTCCATCCATGAATAGATTACTCATGTGTTGTCCATCCAGCACTGCAGGACACTGAGGATTAGTCACAAACAAACAATTGTTTCCTTAGTTATAATCAGTGGATTATAGATTAGAAATGGAATTTAATTAAATTTTAATGGAATACTAATTACATTTAAATAGGTTTCTTTTGTTTTGAAGACTGCCAATAGGTTACTTACATTAAGATGTCTAATGTATTTTATTTTGAAAAACTTGGCAGAAGCAATACGTAATGACTT
>BPLR01000525.1:0-20877 GCA_021605095.1 Caerostris extrusa | reverse complement strand
TAAAATTAATTGACTTGTTAAATGAGTTAAAAGATTAAAAAAATCTTCGAACATCAGAAAAATTCTTGCCAAAAATTATTTAAGACAAGACTCTTTGATTTTCATAATTATTTTTTACACAACACAGTATAAGCAATTAGATCTATCAGAGATACAGTGACAGTAGGCAAAATACAAGATAGTAAAAAGTGACCAAGAATACTTTATTGAATTAATTTTACAACACTTATAATAAATTTAAAAATTGATAAAATACCAAATCTTAAATAACAAAGATTTAATATGTTTATAAACTTCAAAACAATGCATATCTTCCATGAAAAACAGATGATATCAAAGTGAATTATATGTTGTTTTACCATATGACTTCTGAAAGAATAACGCCAAGCAAATTTTTTACCACATATTTCACATTCCAAGTGTTTGGCTCCAGTATGGCTGACTAAGATGTTCTTTCAGTCGTTCTGAACTGGATGCCACATGTCCACAAATTATACATGAAAAACTGTAACATTGATAAAAGTATATGTATACATAGATATACAAAGATAACAATTTTTAAGAAGTATATGAATACTTATATGAATACTACATTCAATGAAAGAATTGCATTTAAAAACTTCTAATTATTTTCAGAAACCTCATTGATTATTCATTAAAAATACCCAATTTAATTTATTTTGACTTTTCATTAAATACTGAATTGCATTTTCGGTATTTAATGAAAGGCAGACATGAAAAATTAAATGAAAAAATTATTATAACATTTACATAAGAATAACTTAAGATTTGGTTTACCCTTTGCTTTTATTTTGAAATGGCTCATTAGAGTCAATAGACAGAATATCTGGAAGGTCTGGATCATCACAAGACTCACTATCTTCCAAATCTTCTTGTATAGATAAATCAGGGGTTAATGATATATCTTCAAATGCTGAAATTGCATTGCTGAAATGAAATTTTTATTGATTTTAAATTAACAGGTTGAATTAAAACTTTGAATTTAATAAACATAATATATGTTATTTTTAAAATAAATAGTATGCATAAGCAATACAATTAAAATTTATAATTAAGATATACAACATAACAAAATTTAAGTGAGTTACATAAATATAAAAGCAAAAATGCTACATACTGCTATGAAACATTAAATTTTTTAAAAATATCAAATATAGAAAAAATTATAAAAAATATGTATATCTGTAATAATTTTTTATTCCCTCCTTTGAATAATTTTATAACCCATTATTTTCAATTGAATAATGATGATTTTAGAGTGTAACATTTTTTATTCCAAAATTTTTCACATAATGCAAAGATATTTCCAGAATGAAACTAGCAATTTACTACAGTAGAACCTTTGTACATCGAACTTCAAAGGGAGATGCCAAGTAATTCGAGTTATAGAGTTTTCGACTTACCCGACTTTTGTAAGGAAATTGGAGTTATACGAGTTTTTCGACTTATCCGAATTTTGTAAGGAAATATTCGACTTGTAGAGGTTTAGATTCTTAGTTAGTGAGGTAAAATAAATAAAAATTCAAGTTACAGAGGTAATAAACATGTTTATTTTCAACTTAAAAATTATATTATGTACTACAATAAAAAAATCAAAATAATCTTCTTAAAATTAAAAATATTAAGTATTAAAAAAGTCAGTTATTATTATTATTATTTTCTTTTTTTAGACAATTTGATCGTTCTCTATCTATAGCATTATCTAAAAAAAGGCAGAAAATTCTTTTTCTTCTGAGTTCTATTTCATAGAATTGGTTATTCTATTTACTATGTACTCATACATTTTCTAAGAAACAATGACATGCATTGTCGACAAAATCCTTAAAAGTTTGTCATTAAGTCGGCAAAATCTTAACTTGACTCTTCAAGCTATAGAGGTAATGGTTTCAAATGATCGAGTTGTAAAAGGTTGTAAAAGATTGTAAAATCAAACATTGCTAATGTTGGAAGACAGAGGTCAATTTTTTTTTTTTTTTGAGTTACGGAGGAGGGAAATATATACAAAATGGCTTAGTGGGGATTGACTAATTATTTCGACTTATAGAGGGTTTGAAATTTCCAAGTAATGGAGGTTTTGGAGCGTGAAGGGAAAGGAACAAAAAAATTTTTCGAGTTGTGGAGGTTTTTTGACTTAAAGAGGTTCTACTATATAATTAATCTTAATAACATCTGAATGTTGATAAAAATAATTGCATCTTTATTTTGCTAAAACATACTAGATAGAAGAAGTTGTCTAGATAAATAATGAAAATAGTATGGCTTTCAGTATCGTTTTTGATAGTTTAATTTTATTTAACCAATTTAATAGAGATGAAAACATATTACATGTATTTAATTTATGTATACCACTTTTGACAAGTTCGATGCACTTGCAACCAATTAATGTAAATTCTAAAATAGATGAAATACCCAGGGTTTTTTTATTTGATGTTAAATAGTTTTACTCTGGAAACCATTGAAGGTTCAGAGTCTAAAAATGATTTTATAGTCAAAAAAACTATATATATATGTATATAAAAGAGATAAAAGTTTTATTTCCTCTCTTTTGAAAACAGTTGATAAATTCTCATATCATTTATATAGGTTCTTAATCTTTTTTGACAAAGGTTGAGTTTTCATTTATATGATATTCAGAAAATGAGTTCTATTAGAATCTCCTTAAAATAGCACGCCCCTTCAAAAAGTTTAAATAACAATTTAGAAGAAAAGTAATAGAGAACCTTAAGAAAAAATTCATATTGCTGTCACAAAATGGAAAATAAATTTTATAAAATTTTTATACAGATATCCACGAATACTACAAACATTCAATGCATTGCTTGTGGCAATGATATTAATTATCCATTAAATAAAACTACAAAAAATTTAAAATTATCATAGAATGTATTCATGGTTAGAGTAATGTTTAACTTCAAAATATTTTGGTTTTAAGTGACTGATGATCATACAAAAATGTAACATAGATTCAGTTAGTTCATCTGAGAGAAATTTTTATTTTTTAACTAAGAACTTTTAATAAAATATAGTACATTTTTTGTTTATGTTTGTGATGCAGTAAATCATAAATTATTCTAGAAGAATTGATTTTTTTTATATGCAGAGTATCTTTAATTTACATATAGAATACAAAAACTAAAAATCTTATCAGCTGCAGGACTAATAGACTATAGATCTCTCTTACATAATTTTATTTTAGGATAACACAGATACACAACTAATTTTATGGTAAATATAAAATAAAGTTTATATGGCTCATTAATAAATAATTAAGATTACCATTTCTGAGACACACTATTGGTACTTTTCAGATTTTCAGGAAATAAAAGAAACTAACACTGTTTTATAATCATGAATGTATGTAAAAATACATAAATAAATATCAAACTTAAAATAACTTGTTAAATTCTACCAGAATAATCAAAAGTTACTTCAAGAAAAGGTAAAAATTAATTATTCAATTTTCCTTTTCGGATGCAGTAAACCTTTTGGCTGTTTCATGTCCTAGACCTATTTTCATCCATGGGGTTCTCCTTACACTAACTGATTTTGAGAGAAGAGGATCTCCTTACATGTTGTTTTATTAAAGGGGAATTGCCATTGAAGCTAGGAATGACAAAAGTACAGAAGTAAAATAAATAAACACTCTGTGCTTTATAGGATGTCAGTGAATTTGAGTTTCATTTCCCAAACAAGTAGAATACATTTTTAAAAATATTTTTTTTTCTTTTAACATTTAGTTTTTGAATTATAAAGCAGCATAGCCATTTTGTGTATTACACATCAATATATCAAAATAATTATGCAAATTAAAATTTTGTAAAAAGTTTATTTTTAGTAGCAAATAATTATTGTTGTAGATATTATTGAGTATCATTTTATGAGTCATTATAGCTATTGTACTATAATCACTTTTCATGAAAAGCATATCACAAGAACAATTTGTATAATGGTATTTTTATGATAAATAATTGGCATTTTAACATCTAATTCTAAGCAAATGTCTGAAACAGCTGTAAATTGTGTAAAAATCAAAGTATAATTTAAAAACATGTAAGGATAATTTTCATATAGTGCATAGATAAATGTTCTGATATAAATTTCTACTAAAGAAAATATTTAGTTATTTTCTATGACTCATTGAGTTTTAAACATTTTTCATACAAAATGTATAAATAAAAGATAACTAAATTATGTTTTTTTTTTTTCTAAACTTTTTGTTATACAGAAGACGCAGCTCAACAAGAAATCAAGATTATTACACAATAACAATTATGGTTGAAAATCTTAGATTGCATATTTCTGTAATAACTACGGTTAAATTAGTAATATTTTATTATGGCACATGGAAGATTTTTTCCCGTTAGCTATGGTGTTTCTCTTCTTGCATACTAATTATAAACAATTTTTTTTAATAAATAAATTATTAATTACTTTTTTAATTAAAAACATAAAATGTACTAATTTTTATTTAACTAATAATTTAAGTCAATCATAAACATATTAGAATATTCTATAAAATAAGTTACAGGGCAATGATTCATTAATTTTAGGACAATTGTATTTTTTGAGAAAAATAAAGGTTTGAATTTTATACAAATCTGTTTATATTTTCAAACAAGGTTTAAAAAAAATAATTAAATATATTGTTTGTTCTAAATTCTTTTAC
Source organism: Caerostris extrusa (assembly GCA_021605095.1). Lineage (NCBI taxonomy): Eukaryota > Metazoa > Arthropoda > Arachnida > Araneae > Araneidae > Caerostris > Caerostris extrusa. Next base: position 16,190 of record BPLR01000525.1, on the reverse strand, counting down.
TATGTTAAAAAAAAATTGTTAAAAATATTTAAATATTCTTTTTTACTATGTTAAAAAAAAACTTTTCTTTTTACATTATTCATTAACATAATAAATATCGTTTTGAAGCATCAGAAAGAAACAAAATTAAATTTTTCCTTCAGCCTTGAAAATATAATCTTTATATTCTGCATGAATTTTCTTTTGTATTTTTGTTTGCAAACAAGCAAAGATAAAAGTGTAGGGAAATTAAATATGAAAATAATGCATACAATAAACAATGTTTTATATTTGGATTACAATTGTCAAATTCAATTATTTTTGCCATTTATGCTCGAGTGTTTGTTTACATCACAAATAATACAATACTTATAATCTTGCGATGTCTCCACATATAATCTGTATCACAAATTAAAAAACAGTAATTTCACTTTTAATACTTACTTGGTATCATTAGAATTTTCTCTTCGACGCAACCTGTTTGAAACAGCATCTGAATCATTTTCAGAATCTAAGTCAGATGTTAATAATTTTTTTGCAATTTCATAGAGGCCTCTTTTTAATCGCAGTTGATTATCAGTTTGATCAAGTAAAACTTGAGCCATTGCACACAGATTAATTTATTCTAGCTTCAAATAGGTTCAATGCCTGTCATAGGTTAGCGGATGATATATATATTTTTTAATTTATTATTAAAAGTATAGGTAAAACATTTTACTTCTTTTTAAATAATTAGAAAGAAATGGGCATTATGTGGAAAAGATGCCAAATGTTTTTTTATACACTGAAAAAAAAAAGTAGTAAACAGACAATACACTCGCATCTGTTTAATGTTGGCGCACGAGCAATGGAGTTGTTTATTTATTGATCATCAATTTATGCCCACTGTCTAGATGGCATGGTGGAAGGCACATGCAGAATTAGTAACCTGACACCAACAGTTCTTTGTGCATTTCTTCTGTGAAGATAATTAAAAAAAAAAAAAAAAGTAATAATAAATAAAATTTTATATATTTACATTGTATGGATAAGTGAGGCATTACAGCAACTAAATCTGGGCTAGAAAAAGAACATACAATGAAATGATTCTATTGATCACGAAAAAAAAAAAAAAAAAAGAAAGATTAACTTAAGATAATATAATGGTCAGTCTGCAATTTTTGTGGAGAAAAGAGTTGAAAGAATAATTGAATCAGTAGGTGATCACTGTCAAAAGGGTCAGAGTGAATAAAGTAAGATAAATTGGGGATAAATATCTGAACTGGCGTTGCAGAGATAAATACCGAGATGCAGAAGTTGGAGTAGTATGAGTGGGGATGTTGGTATTAATAATATTTAAATTATTATTAATAATCCATTTAATCAGAGTTTCAGAACTTGCACTAGAAGAGGATCGAGAATGGGACGATACGAATTAAATCCCCACGAATAATGCAAATAGACGGAAGTTGTTGATAAATTGCATCCAGCCATTCCATGGTGAAAAGACATTACATGCAATATATATTAACTATATATGTTGACTATTGTGAAAGTTATATGCGGAATATGAAATGTGATGGCTTGTATTTCGTTGACTGAATGAGGAGAATTGACAAGATTAAAAACTCGGCTAAGAATACTGGAATCGACTGCAATTAAAAGCCCTCCTCTTCCTACATTATTGGGGTGATCAGTTCTATAAATTAATTTACCAGTTAGGTGAAACTGATCTTCGGAATTAAGAAATGTTTCTTGTATTGCTAGGACTGACACAGAAGGTAAAAAATGAATCAGAATGTGTCGTTTGGCTCGGATGCTACGAGCGCTCCATTGTAACGTGTTAAACATTGTATTGAGCATGATAATGAAAATTTTAAAAAAATCTGACACAGTTGTTTTCTTCTTCAATTCCATTGCAAGATTTACAATGGATGTATCTGTAGGTATAGTGTGGAGTATGAATCTGGTAGAGATCTTTTCTGGGTAGAGATGCTTTGATTGAGACGCCCAGGATGGCTTTAATTTTTATCAGTTCTCTGCTGGTATCAAAAGGAATAGTGGATAGGAGTAGCTTTCCTTGTCTTGCGATACGTATATAGTCGATATGTTTCAAAGAGGTAACTTTTGACGCTGCTATCCTTGAGAACTCTGGGATGTGTTTTGGTATTGCTGTAGGAACTTCAACTAGTTTCATCATATATATATATATATAATGAAACAACGAGGCTCCATGTTGATATGCAAACTGTAAATTTCAAAAGATGTCACAGTGAGATTTATAATTAAGGTCGGCGTCTAAGGTGCAGTCATTTAAATTAGGAGGAGTTGAAGCGATGACAGCCATACCAAGTACGAAACACACCCACACTAAATGTAGGACCTTCTTGATTAACATGAATTGACAAACAAACAAACAAAAAATGTATATATATATATATAATTGAGTATTAAAACAAAAACTAAATGTAAATACAAATGACTTATAATGTAAATACTTGTATATGTAATATATAAGTATTTACAGTATTATTAAGTATTTACTTATATGACTTATATATATAAATACAATTGACTGAACGAAAAATAATCAAATAAATTATATAACTAGGAGTAATTGTTCAAAAACAAATGGACTAATTGAGATTAATGCTATGTCAATAAACCAGTGACAGCAATACGCAATATATATATATATATATATATATATATATATATATATTATATTTATATTATTTCGAGTAATGATAATAATCCACTGTTTTCCATGATAAAAGGCCCTGGGAAAAGAAATGTTTTCTATAAAAGTGCGGCTTATTTACTGTTTATAACTCAATTCTATCAATTAAAAAAAAGCTGCAAACATTTAAAAATACAATATTCTTATTCGATTTAGAATTTGAATCAAGCATATGGTGTTATTGTTTTCTTTCTTTTTTTTTTTTTTTCATATTGAAAGATGAAATGTTAAAATGTTATGTAAAACATTCTTCACTCTTTTTTTTTTTTTTTTTTCATCATGAAAATAAATAAGAAATATGAATAAGAGGAACTCAATTTAAAAGCAAATCAATTATAAGAAATTTGCAATATTGTAAAAGTCAGTAATGTTAAAATTTAGCAATATATTTCATTTATTTTTTTGTAATATATTTATTTTCTGGACCTTATTAAATTTGTTCCGTGAGCAGAAGTAGCAGCATACTTTTTGTGTTTATGATGTGATGTGAAGGGAGGAAGGAATTTGCGTAGGAATTCTTGATGTGTTTAGTTTCCTTTTTTTTTTTTACCCCCTTTTTTTCGTGTATGTACTGTGTATTTTTGTGATGGTCAGTATAATATGCAATGTTTTTTCTTCTTCTTTTTTTTGTTTGTCTGAATTACTTCCTTTCCCTGGTAAGTTGATTTAAATATGGTTTTTATTTGTAATCAAAATTGTTTAATGTATTTTATTTTTTTGTCGTAGAATTTATAGTGAAATATTTAGGTGGAGATATATATAAACATTTATATAAATTTGACAAATAGACGTGGTATTGTTTTAAATTGGATACAAGTAACAAACTTTGTCTTAACTATATTTTTAAATACAATATTAAAAATAGGGTTTAATTTTATACCGACGTACATTAAGAAAACGAAATAAAAAATTGCGATGAAAACATTTGGTTTGTTTTTAAGTTATTGGAATTTTCTACCGTGATGTATTTAGTGCATATTTTTTAACGGTTGTTTAAAAGTAAGACTAAATAGAAAAAAAAAATAAATATTTTTACTCAATCTATTAAGTTTTCAACTATTTTAAGTATTTAATTTTTAGAAAATCGTAACAAAGCTCAAAGTGTTGTACATATAGATATATATTAATAAAATCTTCTAAAACTTCTATTAATGAGAAATTTAATTTTAGCTTTTATACTTGTTAAAATGTTTAGAAAAATATAAATATTGTTTTAATAGTTAGTATTAATATCTTAAGAATCAAATTTGTCAAAACTTCTGCTCCTGCATACTTCATCATTGAATGCATATAACTATGTAGTTATATATAAGGGGGAAGGGTAGAGAAGTGTGAAAATTTGAAATAGGTACTTCTTTTTACTTGGATATCTTTTAAGTTTTTATTTGAAGATATTTAGTTCTTGTATCTTGGTTTGCAATTTAATTTTATAATAGTTTATAATCTAAAGCCTTATTAAATCAGTAAAATTAAATGGAGTGTTTATAATACATTATACTTTTATACTACTATTGTATTGTTTTCATTTGTAAGGAAAACAATTGCTATAGTCATATTTGAAATTTTCGTACAACTATTACAGCATATATATATATATATATATATATAATATTGCATGTTATAAATTAATATAGCAATGCTCTTTAAGTAATGAAGTAATATACTTTTCACTAAAAATTTGTTTTTTTCTTCCATTTATAAAATTTTCTGTTGTCATCTTTTATCTCTACTTTTTATATTATCCGTCATTTAATTCATCAGGCTGAGGATTCTCATCTATTATACAGACTCCTTTAGATGGAATATGGAAAAAAGCTGAATATCTGTTGTTGTAGATTTAACTCTTACTGTAGATAATATAAAAATATGGCTGATTTATTCATAAAGCTTTGTACATTACATCTAGGTTGGGATGTAGATGTAAAACTTAAGGTATGAGATTCAATAATTTAGGTTTGTAATGTTGAGATGATAATGCCTTTGTATATTCATTCCTTATTGTAAATAATATGTTGGTAAGTGTAAGCATTGATTTTGTTAATTGTTCATTGTATTATCTTATATTTTCATCACTAATCAACTGAAATAGACAGCAGTAATTTTTGTTTTTTATGTAGAATCACTAAAGATTAAGTAAAGTATTTATTTTTACAGATTTGATTCAAGGTCTTTAGGAGAGGCATTATTTTAAGGTATTGAAATATTTCTTTTACTTGGATATGTAGAATTTCTGTTAGTTAACAATTATACATGAATGAAGCCATCGCAGTGACATCAAATTTTCTTTTAATAACATGGGAATGAATCTGATTTGAGATACAAAAAGAAAAATGTTAAATATAGCACTCAAAGATATAACAGGTAATTAAAAAAAAAAATTCATTTATTAAATTAATAGGATATGTAACATTTATTTTATATATATATATATATATATATATATATATATATATGACATTTAATTATATAAGAATAAAATCCATTTTTAATTCAAAAGTTATTTTTAAAAATCATGTACTGTAAATTACAATTAAACACAGAAGAATGATTATATTTGATGAATTTTATGGAAAATCAAAAATTTTATTTCAATAAGTTATTATAGCAATGTATGTAATATCATAAGTTATAATAAAATATGCACTTTCAGTTTATTTACAAAGGAAGTTTTATAACTTTCACTTCCATTACTTTTTTAAAATTTTGATTTTATTTAATTCCCATGTTATTAAAGTAAAAATATGATTATTAAAATATAAAAATGTTAATTTAAATTCGAGCCTATTTGATTTGACCAGTTCAATACTTGCAAAATGTTTTTCATATCCTTATACATTGCTTTTTTTAATTTAATAATAATTTACTTTAATGTTAACCAACTAAAATTGATATTTGAATTACAAGCACCCACCCAGGGAACAAGCACTACTGTGAAACCCTTTCATGGCAAAGAATTGATTATAAATATTAATTTGGGTATTTTTTTCTTTTCTCTTATCTGTACTTTTTGTTTAATTTTAATATAATATTTTAAATGTTCATATATTGCTTTTAACTATGTGATTGACTTGATGTTTCGTTTTGGTATGATTTTAATATTCATAGAAGAAAAAACTTATCCAATTACTAATGCTGTATATTAATAAAGGGTCTTTTAAAATTAAGCATTTTTGCCTAGCATCCAACTGTGATTTATACCATTTAGTTCAATGAAAATCAATACTTTTAAATAAATTTTAATAGTTAGATAATGAAGAAGCAAATTTTTATCATCTTAGAAATATTAGCCTATATACAAAATTTAAAAAGTCTTTTATTTATTGGTCTAAATATTAGTTAAATCTCAACTTAGATTAAACAGATCCAATAAATCTCAACTTGAATCTAATATTGTAATTTCCTTATTAGTATTCAAATATTTTTATGTACATAGTAGTTTCAAATTAAATAACCTTAAAATATATAATAAACAAAGCTACCTTTGAAATAATTTAAAAACTTTATTAATGCTGTCATCTACTTAAAAAAAATGTGTACAAAGAAAGCTCTACATTGAGAGGTGGATGCCCGATAGACAACTAACTAGGAAATGCTTTATATATATATATATATATTAGATAGATATATTTGTTTTGTTATTCATTGTTTGTGAGTCATTTGTTTCTTCATGTTTTTTCAAAGAGCTTTTCCTGTTAAAAATTGAAAAAATTTTTAGTTTAGTTCTTATTTAAAGCTGTTATGAACTATAATAGTAAGTTTTCATTTTAGTTCTAAACCTCCAATCTTTTCATTTTTTATGCTTGTCAAGTGGGGGAGTTGATGTAGATTCCCTTTTTTATGCAATTTTGGTCTTTTTATAGCCTTCACCAATCCCCAATCTCATGTTTTGTACACTTGATTTACAATAATAGAACTAATATTTTTTTACTTATTAATTTTAAATAATTTTCCCTATTTTTATATAATAACAAACTATATTACAAACTTACTGGGGCACCTTTGTAAATCCCTGATTTTTACAGTATAATCACTAAAAACAAATTTAATACAATGATACATTACTTAACGATAATACTGAAAAATTAGCCAGAGCAGGATACATTCAAGTAATGAAATACACTAATTATAGGCTAAAAATATGCATAATACTCTAAGAATATATATAAATTCATTAAACCTAATTTTTAATAATTAAATACAATGTTAAAAAATTATGAAATTATGCTAAAATTCAGGCATAAATTTTATTGCTGTTTATTCTGTTTACACAAATTATAAAATAAAATTATATTCAAATATAATTAAAAATAAATATTAAAAATTTACTTACTTTTCTAATTTGCTTAACCTAAGATGCACAAATTAGAAGCATGCTTTTAAATAGCAGGAGTATAGTATACACACTATCATAACCTGCCTTAGGGTTGCTACAATTACAGTAATGAGCCGAGTCGCCTTCAGTGACAATCATTTAGTCGAGTTGCCATCTGTGACAATCAGCCTTTTTTGATTGCTCATCTAGCCTGAAACTAAGGAAACCCGACATCAAAGAATCCTCTATAAAATGATATATCCTTAAAAATATAAGTGGTAATTTTCTATTGAAATAATTCCATATTAGAGCAGTCAAAATGTTTCAAATTTAGCTGTAGTGTAAAAAAAAAAATAATCACAATTTTTAATGCAACTGGCAAACACTTAGACAGCTGTCTTGGATGCCTTAAAGCAAGCGCTGCACAGACATTACTCACTTTACAATTACACAGGGGAGCGCGTGTAACTTGAAGATAAGCCATGGACGCGGAGTAACAATGCCTACGGGTTAAAAATGGATTTCGAATCACTACAAACATCCATGGCACCGCCGGGACTCGAACCCAAAACCTGTAGTACAGAGCGCTAGCCACTAGGCCATTCAGGCCCTAATCGCATTTATAAAGGAAGGTTATATAAATGTTCCAATATCTAGAAAATAAGATAATAATAAGATTTACATATTAATTATATATATATATATAAAAAATATTTGTTATATTTGCCAATTTAAAATCAATTTCTGGTTTTCACCTTTTTTTTTTTTTTTTGTACACAAAGAATAGAGACTAGTCATCTTAAATAAAAGGTGATTCTAATCATTGTAAAAGAAAGTAAAAGAATCTATTTTTGTTATTCTCTCAGTTTGAAATAATTTCTGTTTCTTTTTTCATAAATAAATATTTTATTTTATTATACAGCACATTTATTTTGATTAAAAATTTCTAACAAATCTTTAGTAAAAATATCTCTTTTAATATAAAGTTTTAAGAAAAGGAGACAAAATGTATTTTGAATTAGAAAATTAATTTTCTGCAGAATATATATTTACAGAAAATATACAGAATTGTTCTATACAAAAAATAACACAAAAACAACAGTTATCTTGTTAGATGTCCCAATAAATACATTCTGTGTTACAATTCAAATTAATGTAGTTGGTTTGTGTACTCATGTGCATAATTTATTCACACATTGAAAAATTAAGGGGCTTTAAATTTAATGGTTAAAATTAACTTTTAATTTATATTAACATCAACAATTAACACCAAAACTGAAAATTAACAGCGCCCATCTCTACTCATCAACATTTGTTTTTAATTAATCTTTATTGATGTTAATGCTTCATCTCATTTAGTAAACATCATAACTTTCCAATAATTATATTATAGTAATTTATTTAATTAAAGTGTTTATTAAAAATCCATTATAAGATTTTTAAATTTTACCGAAGAGTCTTTTTTTTTTCCATTATAAATACCAAATGGTTAAGTAATTAACACATTTGCATAACTTTTCATTATATTTAAAATAAAATTTTTTAATAATGGAAAAAATACATTTGTGCAGAAAATTTATTCTTAGAATTACTGAAATAAACTAGTATCAATTAAAATCTTTCTTTTTCTTTCTTTCTTTTTTTTTATTTCTGCTTTTATGAAATTATAATTTAATCAATCAATTTACTCTTTTCAACCAGTTATTCAAGTTTACATTGCTGGCTTGTCCCTACATAACTAGACTGAAGAAAAATGTTTTGTGACTTGGCTTGTGGGCAATGTTTAATGTTTTTCTTCTATGGGGGATAAATCTTTTATCATAAAGCTTTCCTCATAACCCTTGTCATAGTTGTGCTACTTCAGCGTATAATTCATCATTACCCTGATTACTTGTTGTTCAATCCATTTCTTTTTGTAAATTTGCAAATTCTTTTTTCTTCTCTTCCTGCACTTTTGCCATCTATTTGTTTAATGATTTTAAATTACTTCACTTTAGCTCATGCACATTTTTACATTTTGAATAAATTTATTTCCTTTTTTTTATAATTATTTTAATAGGATTGGCAAAGGAAGCACAGGAAAAATTTATGTATTGCTATTTTATGACTTTTTATTATGCAAATTTATTGAGAAGTCCCATATCTATTCTCTTTGATTTTGTTCGGTGTGATGTGTTGCGTTTTGTAGCTTTTTGTCCTATATATATTTACATATATAGAGAGAGAAAGTTAAATTTCATAACTATTTAACATCAAGTATTAGGCTGTTTTTAAAATTCTAGTTAACGAAAGATAATGATTAAAACTACATTAAATTGTAAAATATATATATATATATATTTGGAAGGTAATATTTTTTTGAAGCAATACTGCTACATATTTCTTTCTTTTTAAATATAGTGACAATCTCTTGATTTCATTAAGTCAATTTTATGCACTTCATTTAGTGAAATGGGATATTTTGTATACATGTATATTATACAAGAACTTCTTTTTAAGAGATTGATATAAATGGTGCTTTCTATTATATGTCAAGCATCTTTCACTCCATTATTTAACTGTATTTCGTATATCTTTAAATGCAAGTTTTATTTAATATAGGTCTGGTTAGGTGATTTGGTTTGTAGGTTAAATGCACACTTATTTTTTCTTTTTAAATTTCATTGTTTTGAATTTTTTAGCAGATAAAACCGGTATGAAGTATTTTAAAAATAAATATCTTCCCCCTCCCTTTCAAAATAGAATTTGATTATTTATAAAATTGAGAAATAAATTTATTGCAATACTGTTATTAAAAAATATTTCTACCTGTTATTTGCATATTATATTACATTTTCCCCATGATCATGATATATTTTATTTGACACAATATACTAAATATCCTAAACAGTTGCAGGCTAATGACATTTCTATAACTTTCTGAAGATTTGACATACCTCAATTTCATTTATAACTTAACTTAAAAAGTGGGTTTTTTTTTTAAAATTCTTTTTAAATGCATTTAATAAGTTATTATTTTTCATTACAGGTTACATTATGGATGCATTGGACAATCGCGAATCTTCACTTAAGGAATTGCCTACTAGAGAATTAAAACTAAAAAGACATAAAGTTCGTAGGGATTCTCCAACAATTCCTCCTGTAAGGTTGAGGTTAAAAAGCAATACCTCACCTTTAAAGTAAGTTACTTATTTATTATGTATGCAGGCTATCCAAGGCAGCCTATAAATGATTATTAAACAGTCTGTAAAATTTGTGATGAGAATTTTATCTAAATAGACGAACCTTTTTTAAGAAAGTTGAGTAATATGTATTTCAGATTTATTTTTATCTGTGATGTGTGTAAAGTTTTATTTAATGAAAAACTAGTCAACAAAACCAATTTTTCTCTAATTAGTTCATGCATTCTAAACTTTATGTCACTTATGCAAAATGCCTCTGACATGGTGGAAGAGTGAAGGCAGCAATAAATGACTGTTTGATTTTGCTATTGAATAAATATATATATTTTTCCTGAAATTGCTAAGAATTTTTATAATACATTTTGTGTTATACTTATATAATATATTGTATGCTAACCAGTAGGTAAATACATTCAACTGTTATGCATGTATAATAGTTGAATTTTTGCATGCTCTATCATGTAATTTTGCTATTCTGTCTGTAGTGGGCAAGTTGTAATGCTTGTAATACATCTTTTATGTGTGTATACAATATTTGTCAATGAAACTTCATTCTCACTTTTCTCCTCCTACTGTGTTTTTTTAATTTAAAGCTCTCAATATTTACTTAAGTTAACTGAGGAAATATTTCATGAAGTGTGCTTTAAAAGAATGGGGTTGTGGCTGGGATTTCAAGAGTTTAAAATAATTTTAAAATATAGGGGGCTATCAAAATAATGGAAACACCTTAGATTCATAAAGAATCCTTTATTAGTATGGTGTAGGACTGCCTTTGGCATGTAATACAACTTGGATTCGCCTAGGAATCAATTCATACAAGTGCTGAATAGTGTTTAAAGGAATATTGTACTATTCATGGAGATATTGTGAAAGTTCTGGGAGAGATGCCGGTGGAGAATATCGATTCCGTATTGAACGCTCTAAAATAGACCATAACGGTTCAATGATATTGAGGTCGAGTGACTGGATGGGCCAAGGTAGATGTTTAACTTCATCCTCATGTTTATCAAACCATGATTGGATGAGTCCGCTGCATGGATGGGGCATTATCATCCTGGAAAATTCCATCTCCTGTAGGAAACAAAGTTTGCATCATAGGATGGACTTGGTCAGCTAAAGTTTCTCTATACTTCTCCCCAGTGATCCTTCCTTTCAGGGTTGGTCAGCAAAACTAGGACACAGCAGCCCATATCATGACAGATCCACCTCCATGCTTGACAGTTGGAAGGAGATAATCACGATCATATGCTTGTGCTGGTGTCCTCCAAATGTACACCCGTCCTGTTGTAGGGAAAAGTGTGAAAGACGATCTGTCAAACCATATTACTTTCTTCAACTTATCAATTGACCAGGTTTTGTGAGTGTGGCACTACTGTGGAGATGTGTGGCATTAATATCTGTTACAAGTGGCTTGGGAATTGCTGCTGTGTCATGTAAATGTTCTGTTTATGCAGGTGTCTTCTAAATGTAATGATTGACACTGGAGAATCCAGATGCTGATTAAGCTCTGTGATCACTTTTGCTGCAGTTATTCGCTTTTGAGACATCACATTCTGCTTCATTACTCGTCAGTCTCTTTCACTGAGCTTCTCTTTCTGTCCACTCTTTTTGCTTTGCCGTTGTCTTGCCATGCTGTGTGTGCTGTCATGACTTTAGACGTCTAAAAGTTGGGATGTTTGGTTACATTTGCTCCAGCTAGATGAGCTCCTACAATTTGGCCTCTTTGAAAATCTGAAAGGTCTGACATTTGGCGTGTTTGAAATAAATCCAAGACTTGCAGAACTTCAATAAAGCTACCACATACTATCAGAATATATACATTTCTATTTAAAAAAAAAAAACCTGGTAGCTATTATTATGTTTTAATGCTTACGAAGCACATTCAGAAATGTCACTTTTATTCACAGGTGTTTCCATCATTTTGATAACCCACTGTATGTGCAGTTCGTTAATGTTCAATATGTTGGTCATTTAATTAATTGGAAATGCGAAATATGTGAATAAAATCATGTTGGTCTATAGGTTTAGGTGGCTTGCTGAATGTTTCTTTTAATTATTCTGCTTTATTTTTATATTTTTGATTTTACTATATTTTAACTAACTCTAGTTTGTTTACATATATGCGAATAATTTTTATTTACTCGGAAGGGATTCAGTTTTTTTTTTTCTTTGTAATATTTTCTGATAAGAAAACATAATTTTTATGATTAAGGAAACAAAAGAAAAATCTCTAAAATCTTCCTGTAAATCATTTCAATTGAAATTCCGTCATTTATTGAGTGATTCACTTTTAATTATTTATTTAGTTCTATTAACGTTTTTAGTAGTAATTTTTGAATATTTTAAGTATTTCAAGGTTTGTTTAATAAAAGAAATGTGTTTTTAATTTTTATCTACTAATTTCAATTTATTATGCTTTGTAACATACTATTTTCTAACAATAACTATTCAATAACAGTGGGGTTGCTCTTTAGATTACAGATTTTTGAATTTAAAAGTTTTTGCACATATGGCTGTATATAAATAACATTATAATAATTTGCTTGGGCTGGTTATGCTAGTTCTAGGAAATCTGTATACATATAGTATATTAGAGTGAAATTTGCTGATAATTGATTACTGCATTTTAACTTTACATGTATACTATTTCTGCAACTATCAAACCTTTTGTGTAATGTGTTATCCATTTTAATTCTGACAAATGCAGAGTTAGCAAGAGAGAGAGAGAAAAATGTAATGCTAAACATAGAATGTAGAAATTTTCAACTCTATTTTTTTATGATTACAAAAATGACTAAATTTAATTTTATTAAAATTATTAATAAAATTTTCGTGCTTTAGCAGTGAAACGGATGTTGAAAAGTGCTTTTCTGATAGATCAGTGTCTTCCTCTCCTGATAGTGTTAACCAGGAACTTGCTTCTGTTTTTATGCCATCACTGTATAAAGTTTCATCACATATAAACTCTCTACCATCTTCACCTCTTACAAATGAATCGTCAAATAATGAACCTTATGAAGTGTTTCATTTTGCTCCTCCTACAAATTTTTTTGAACATGAACATTATGATCAACCATTAGATATGAGCAGAAAACGTCCTCAAAAAACAGTATCAACAGATTCTCAAACTTCTTTACAACAGCAATTAAGACCATCTGTGATAAAATGTGCTTCTGCATTATTACGAACACCTTGCAATCTTTCAGATTTGGCTCATCAGATGTGTGCAACTAATGTAAGTGATAATAATAGCAATGACATTGCAGAAAGAGACAGTCAGTGTCTTAACAGTCATCTGAACAACAATGTAGATGCTGAAGAAACAAAGGATGTGCGACCTGGACATCGCCGGAAATTGTGTCTGGTATTTCCTTTTCTTAAATATCAATTTTTTATAAAATGACATTTTTATTATTTTTTAGCATATTTTTATTTATGTAAAGTAAAAGTACTATAACTAAAAGTAGTAATATCAATTTTATGATTTTATTATTGAAATTTTAATAAAAGGGGTAAAAGGTTTTTTTTTTTAAAAATTGTCAAATTCTAAATTCTAGACCAAAGATGTCCAATATTTTAATTGTCTGGGTCACATTAGAAGGGGTGGGGAACCTACCAAATGCCACTTGTAAAATATGTTAATTAAATTATAGTTAAGTGAGAATTTAGCAAGTATGTTAATCTAATATATCCACCTTGGCAATTAAGGAAAAAATGTAGCATGTTAATGCTTTTCTTCTTGTACTGAATTTAAACATAATTTAGCTAGCCAAAAAGTTTTAATTATTGAAATAAATATTTTAGAAAAATAAAGTAAAAAGTGTAAATTGGCATTTAAATAAAAAAAAAAATCTGTTAATTTGTGTACTTAGAATTTCAAATTGTAAATTGGATATTTGTATAAAAATATCAATACTAAAAAAAGTTTTCAATTTCAGGCTAAGCTTATTTATAACAGTGATCCGCGAGTTAACTAATCTATTCTGGACATTTTATTAAAGATAAATTTTTCTAATAAATATTTCCTTTACGGATCAAGTAGTAACTTAAATGGTTGAGCTGTTCTAAACTTCATTTCTCATTAAAATTTTGTTAACATAATTTTATTAAGAAAGAAAACTGCTTCAATTTCTTTTAAGAAACAAGAAAATCATTTATTTTGGTGTTATGTTTTTAAATGTTAAAGGTTGAAAATTACAATATATTTTTTTCATTCAGAGTAAATAAGAAAATGTTCTTTTCTCATAATAATTTTAGTTATTTAGTGTTTTGGTATCAGAAATGTGTTTTATTTTCCTGGTAATGCTGTGAAATTCAGATTTGATGTAATCTTTAAAGAGAAGTCAGTAAACATATTTTTTGTATATTTTTTAGGTTCTTGTGACCCTGTTATTGATGAGCATTTTCGACGTTCTTTGGGTAAAGATTATCAAAATATTTTTTCAAAGTCTACCAGTAACAATGTTTCAATCACAGGTAAGTTTTCAAAAATTTCAATTTATATTACCTTTTATTTAAAATAAGTATCTTAGTGTTGTTTGCATAATATATTCAAATGAAATGTTATGACTTTTCTTATGGGAGTTTGTACTCTTGCGAAACCCCGGAATTTCAGAGTTTTCAGGAAAAACCTTTATTTGAAATTCTGGGGGTTCTTATCTCTTTTAAATTGTGCCTTTTGGTAATTTTTATCAGCATTGTTCATTGTAGAAAAGGCATTGGTCAAGAGTCAGTTTGAGTTTGATATACTGTTATACTAACAGGCTTTTAACATAATACAATTTTCCTGAGGTGTTAACTGATTTCAAATAAATTATCAATATAATTTAATGTGACATCTGATTGCTTTACAGATGATATAATTTATACCACTAAATGCTTTTTTCATGTAGTGCATTCTAAAAATAAAAATATTTATATAAAAGAAAAACTGAAGATTACTAATTGTTATGTACAGGATGTCTATCTGTTAAAAGTTAAGCCGTTATGCTAAATGTTGAAAATATTGTTTTTTTTTTATGAATTATTATCTGCTTATATTTGACAAACATTTTTTTCAAAACTTTTAGTAATTAAATATTAATATATGAATTCTTAAAGCAAAGTTAGAAAATTAATTGATAAGTAAGCAGCATTTTCTTTACAAAGTGCATTATATTTAATGAAGCACATATAGGTATAATTTTTATTTTTTAGTGGATGACCATTTTTTGCGAAAGCATTAGGTGAAACCTGGCATCAAATACAGCAGTCGAAGAGTGTTGGTAATTCTGTTTCTTCTTCACATTCTCAAAATTCATTACCAACTCATTCACCATCTCAATTTCTTCACCAGCCTTCAGAAATACTTTCATAGTTATATGAATACATTGCCGTGTTCTATATATTTGTTATGTCCCAATTGAATTCAATTGTTTGATGTAAAATGTTCTTCAAGCAATGGTCATGGGAAAAATAATCTTTAAATTGTTGGGTAGTTTATTATTTACTTTATAGCTTTAGATATTTTGGTTTCACTACTCATAATATTTATCAATATATTGTATACTCTTGTATTGTAGATAAATTTTTATCAAATTTTTTCTTTATCTGTAAAAGTATATAAAATTATATATTGCATTTGTATGAAAAGGTAATGAAGCAGTTCTGATAATCTGTTTCAATCTCACAATCCCATTAGAAGTCTTTCATTGGAATGCATTCCCATGTAAGTATTTGAATTATATCCAGTCACTTTTACTGTGTACAAAGGCACTTTATAAGTAGTAGATAAATTTTTAATGTGCTATACCATAGAAAACAAAATTTCGTAGAAATTGATATTTCAGATAAAATTTACATACTTAATGTCTTTTTATGGACTTTGATGATAAGAAAATGATTATATTTCTTGTATATAAAAAATATTAAAATTAAAATTCATTTTAACTAACAGAAGAATATTTTTACTAGAAATTAGAAAAACTAAATATATTTGTAAAATATATAGGAATTTAAA